>JADLZL010007415.1:0-243130 GCA_015844335.1 Chrysopogon serrulatus
TAATAATATCCACTCAAATAATCACCAAACATAGAATTTGGGCTTACAATTAACAAGTTCTACAAAGTTTTGGTGATTTACCTTTTGGGAGGATATGTCGGAGTAACACAAGAAATGTGCACCAAAGCATATGCAAAATGCAACAAAACATCACCCGACATGAGCCCGAGGAGGTGTCGCCCCTAATTTTTTAGGGTCCATCAGGCATCCTATGTCGGGTCCCTAGATCAAGAGTCGACACGCACAATTACACAAGATTAATATCAAAAAGCATACTTTTATTGCTAATGGAAAAACATGATATATGGTTCGGGTTTACATAGCTTGGGCCACTGGCCTTATATTGTATATCAGAGTTCTAAGACAGCGGTTCTATACTATCATGGCTCCATTCCTACAAGCAACTCAGAGTGTGAACAAAACCCTAGCGTACTCCTATATCGTGATCGTCATAGTCCTAACGTAGTCCTAGCGTAGCTTCTTCAGGAAGTCATGCGGCTCCGTCTTCGTATATCCTTCGACGTCCTATCCTCACGTAGCTCCAATAGTCCATCTAGGTGTATGCTCTCGAACGGCTTCATCCTCGGATATACTCTTGCAGCTTCCTGCCTAAAGACATAGGGAGAAGGGGGTTGAGTACATACATACTCAGCAAGCCCAAACTATGGGTGGAGGGAGGTGAATGGAGGCTATAGGTGGAGGTGGTTAGTGGTAAAGGTTAAGGGGAAGTAGTAGTTATAATTATAGGTTGGGCCCTAGTAGGGTATTTACCATCCTCACCAGTTCCCGAGTTAAGTTATGGTTACCAAATCATATATACATCTTACCAGATTATCATTGTTGTTGTAGTCTAATCATAGCGTCTCATCCCGGCATCTGCCCATTCCAAGGACATGGCTATTCGAATAGATTCAAGAAAAACTCTGCAGAGGTTGTACACTTTTTCCCACACGGTAATTACGATTCCTTCCATAATCAGTGGTTAGAAAAGAACTACCGAGACCCCGTACCTGAGAGTACGCGAAACTTAGGTGTCCATACATCTCCACTACGGCGCTCAGGGGTTGGGAAAGAGTTGGACGAGGAAGATCACTCAGCATCCTACGCCCAATTTGGACATGGAAGCTCACTCGCAACCCATGCCCTCACACACCTTGTGGAAGATCACTCAGCATCCACACAAAAGAATATATATATAGGTCGTGAAAGTGCACCCAAGAGTTTTACGTGGAAGATCACTTAGCATCCACGCCCAACCAGACCATGGAAGATCACTTAGCATCCTACACCGTCTCTTGCTCTACCGTTTGCCTACACTGGCCCCCTAAGTGGAAATGCACCTCAACCTAATGGGGTGTGGGATCAAGCCTACCCATATAGACGTGTGGCTGTACGAAATATCACATAGGGATGAATAAGAGACTATGAACCGGTCCTTAGGGGTGACTAAAACAGGTATCTCCGACAGGATATTCTTCCACAGACATATCCGCCAAGTAATCTACACCTAGGTTACCCCTACCCGTTTCAAGTCATAGCATATATAGTCACTTTATTATCTCATTATCACATTATCACGTTATCACCTTATCACATTATCTCATCATAAATATTCATATGTTCTTTAACAAAAGAATCATTATACAAGTAAGATAGAAGGGTGGTAGAGGGGTGGAAATTAGGACTTGCCTCTGCTCGCTGACGAGTATATCCAAGTTTCTTGATTCTTTGCTTCTGTCTCCAGTGTCTTGGTGTAGCGGTACTTCGGCTTGGTGTAGTAGTAATCCTTCGGGTCTTGATGTAGCCATGCTCCAGGGATCCATCGGGTTCCTTGTACGTCTTCTAATCTACGCGGTCTAGTGCTTGACAAACAAGAGAGCAAAACCAAACAACGCATATACAACAAGCATAACTAAACAAGCACAATCAACCAAAACAAGAAGGGGGATCCTAACGGGGTTGGTTGTAGGTGATGGGTAGGTTTATCCTAATTCTATCATTACTATGTGAACTTGAAGTAAGAGTTAGATGAAGGTTATCTATCCAACAAGATGGCTCTTACGGGCTGGGTTAATGTGGTGTGGTTATCTGATGGAAAACCAGACCATATTATTATCTTTCACTATTATGTGAACATGAAAAGAGAAAGCTTGACCGAGTCATCATAGACAGCTTGGCCTACTTCTATAGGTCCACTAGGGTTTGGTGGGGTTAGCTAGGTGGTTAGGTACGGGCGTACGTACTTATATACTCGCACATAGGGTTTAGGCTAGCTATTAGTAGGTGGTGGTTAAGATTAGTGGCATGTATGCGTATACATATATGCCGGGGATTAGGTTAACAACGCATACGCACATACATATGCATGCGCCTAGGGTTAGGTTAAGATGGAGAAAAGGGTGTGAGGTTAGCCACACATTGGTATATGCCCGAGTATATATTTAAGTGTATATACAGGACTTACCATGTATGTGTGTACATATATACGAGGTCAGCTACTACTACGGCGAAAGGTTATCACTAGGGTTAACTAGGGTGGGGTGCGGAGTTAGCCATGCATCGGCATATTCTGAGCGTATATATTTTTTCATATACACATGCGAGATACGTCTATGCATGTAGGGAGGTGCGTGTGTGGGTATATCTACCGTTATGTATATTATTTAACTTTGCGGGTCTACATCTATACCCTATCGCGTATATATTTGTGTGAGTGCAAATATATATTATGTTGCATTTATCCATATATTCATATACGGAGTATAGCGTATATATGTATATGGATATATATGCTCTGGCGTTTGTTACTTAGGTTATCATTTATATTAAAGCACTAAAGAAAGAAAAGCAAACAAATATTACTAGAATTTGAATGGGCACCAAAATTAGGAAGGATGATGTGGATAGGTAGGGCATGATTTTAGAATAATTTTGGTGGTGGAATTTCTAGAATAGAAAATGCGATGGAGGAGATATGAATTTCCAAAGTTTTATTAGGATAAGGGAAAAAGGAATATACTTTGGAAATTATTTCTAGAAATTAGGGCAATGGAAATGAGATGGAAAGTGTAGGGTAGGATCTGGGGTGTACCTAGTTTATTTAGGAATTTTTTGGGAATTTTCTAGATATAGGAAAATGGATTTTCTCTCCTCCGTGTACATTCTCCGGGTGCGCGTAGCATTTTCTAGGTGGCTGACGCGTGGGGTCCAGCCAGCTAGCAGAGCTGACCGGACGGTGCATGTTGTCTGTGCACCGATCGATAGACTGCTGCGCCTTCTCTCTTTATTTCTTGTGAGCCAGGTCTAAGGAATAGAAAGGGAAGTGGAGTGGGGCGGCTGTTGCTGCTGCCTTGCGGGTCCCATGGCGAGGTGGCACTCCCCGGTTGGCTGCGTCGGCGTGGTGGAGGGTGTCGACATCGTTCGTTCGTCCTTCTACCCATCATCGTCCTCTTCGGACAGAAACAGAGAGGGAGAAAGAGTGGGAAGGAAAGGGGAGGAGAGAGAGAGAGAGAGGGAGAGGGAGAGGGCGACTCTGACCGGCAGCGCTCCGGCTAGGCAGGGCAACGGCAGGCTCGGCTGCCACGGTGTGCAGAGCATCGGCGGCTTTCAGCTCCGGTGGAGCTCTGCTCCATTGGCGAGCAGAAGAGAGGAAGAAGGGAGGAGGTGAGCTCGGGTCAAAAGGGAGGAAGAGGGCTAGTGCCCGAGCTCGATGCGGTGCTCTCCATGGGCGCCCGTGGCCGGCTATTTATAGCCGAGCTTGAGCCACAGTAAGGCGGTTCACCAGAGAAATATCTCCGGTGACCATTGGAGGCTGCCAGTCGAGCGGAGGAGGACGAGCTTGAGCTGGGCGACGGGAAATCCGGAAGAGATAAGGATGAAGTCGGAAGAGGACAAGGAAGAGAGGCGGTGTGGGAAAATATCTGGTGGTGCTTGCTCGCGTGCTCGGGATGACAGGAAGAGGACAATGGAGAAGGGCAGTTCGAGGCGTATGCTATGAAGCGTCGATGGCCGGAGGTAGAAGACGCCGATGACATTTGGGTCCAGCGTGTAAGTGAGAGAAGGAAGGGATGGGAGGCGGGCCTGCGGTTTGGCCTCTTTGGGGGCTGCTTGCGCTATTTTGAAGCCGGGTCGTTCGGCCAAAGCATTTGGGCTGTACGCCCAAGGCGGGGAGGGGGGGAGGAAGGAGGTAGGTGGGCCACCGACCAGGGCCATCTTGAGGGAGAGGGAGGAATGAGCCCGATTGGTCTTTCCCAATTTTGAAATGCTTTTCCATTTTCCCAGTAAATAAACTCAGGCACGTTTGATAGGAATTGGATTTCAAGAATGAGATGGGGAATTCAAGGAAGAGGTCAAGGACAGTTTCAAGGGGAATGATCAAGGAACTTAGTTGGAAAGAATGCCAAGGAATTTGGAGAGAGGTCACGGAGAAAATAATTGGTGCCAAAATAAATTCTAGAGAACAAACAATCAAGCAAGCATTCAAACACTCATGGCAAGCACGCAATGCATATGGTGAATTTTAATGCAAGGGTTTTTAGAAAAAAATTTTAAATACGGTTTTGCGGGAAATAAACTAATTAAGTTTTAATTTGTTGTAGATTATAAAAAGTTCAAATTTTTAGTGATTTTTAAAATGATGCAAAAACACGGGTCTTACAGGAGGACAACCCACATACCCTACAAAACAGGGCCTAAACAAGAGGATAAATAGGCCCAAACACAAATCAAATGGACTCTAATTGAGCTTTACCTTATGGGGATGGATCCTAGGCATCACTAGAGGCCAAATGGACGAAGAAACGGGCCGAATGGAGCCAAAAAGGGTGCGGGCGCACTAGTGCCCCCGCACCATTTCTGGCTCTGTTCGGGCCCAACTTTCGTGTGGAGATCAACACCGACGTACCCAAGGCGGTTCTGGTGGTTATTGCCTCAATAAATGCATGTACAGGTCGGTTTTGAGGTGGGTTTGGGCTATTCAAGAGGGGGAAATCTTCTATTCAACCCCCTCCTCTCCACCTATAAAAGGAGGCCTCCGCCCTCCTTATTTCACACACCACCAAGGAGCAACACTTTATACTATTCCAAGATGTAGTAGTAGTACTAGCCTAGTTGGGAGTTAGGGAGAGGTGCACTACTACAGAAATGATTTTGCATGACACTGCATATTCATTAACCGTGGCGGTTGGGCTAGCCCGCCGCCGCCGTTAATGGGGGCACGGCTGGCGTCGGCCGCCTGTCTAGCGACCGCCATGGTTAATCATTAACCGTGGCGGGTGGCTAAACGAAACCGCCATTGTTAATGCTCATTAACCGTGGTGGTTATTATTACTCAACCGCCGCGGTTAATATATTAATAGTGCCGGTTATTGTTACTCAACCGCCACGGTTAATGAGCATTAACCGTGGTGGTTTTTCATTATATAACCACCACTGTTAATCCCTCCATAAATATCTGCACAGACTCCTTCTTCCTCCCCACGATCTCCTCCTCTTTCCATTAGAAGGGGGAGCTTTTGATCTAGTTTAGCTCGAATTGACCTCAAATTTGATATTTGGACTTGGATTCGAAGAGGTTTCCACTTTCTCCCCATATTTTTCCTCTCTTTTTTTTTGCACTTTTACATGTTGGTTACTCTCTAGATCTAGTTTTAATGGTGGAGAAGTGTGTTCTCTCTTGAACTAGCATATTTTACTTAGTTTTGAAGGAGGTGGACACCCTATAGAGGTTTCCAACTTTCTCCCTCCTTTTTTCCCTCCCTACACTTTTGCATATTGGATGCTCTCTAGATCTAGATCCCATCTAGTTTTTTATGGAGGAGAGAGAAAACTGCTATTCTTTTATTAATATTGATTCTCACACCTATTTTTCGCTCTGATTTCCATTGAAAAGGTTACATGGAGCAGTTGAAATGGATGTATCAGACTTCGAGGGTGGATGAGGTCAAAAAGTTCATTGCCGTTGTGAAGAAACATCGACTCAGCCTGAAGCGGGAGAATACCATATGTCCATGTAAGAGCTGTGAGAACAAGAAAGCCCATCCAGACAATGTGGTGCAATCTCACCTCATGAGGTTTGGCTTCGTGAAGGATTACACAGTTTGGACTTATCATGGCGAGAAAGTAGATCTGAATAGCGGTCCATCTTCTGGAGGAAATTCGTCGGCTACTACGGATGCAAATCATGGAGGACAACCCTCAGTAGGCGCCGATGGTGATGCCGGTGTTGCTGGTACAGACGACAATGCTAATGATCATCGTGACTACATCACGTTGGAGGATCTATTAGGGCAAGGCATGGCCGATGATGATGGAGGTGGTGGCGGGGACGGCGGCGATGGTCAGCCTGTGCTAACTCCAGAGGATGTGGATCTTTTTGAGACCGTAGTGAACCGCTTCGACGAGGATGATATTCTTTTTGGTAATGCAAAGTGGTTGGAGAATTTTAGAGAGATGAAGCAGGCGGCAATTGATCCTCTTTACAATGACTGTCCGAAGAAGTGGACCGCGCTGCGTTTTAACCTCCACATGCTGATGTTGAAGGGTCGTTTTGAATGGTCTGACATGAGCTTCAACGAGCTACTGCAAGTCCTTGGTGATGTGCTCCCAAAGGACAACAAGGGTCGTTTTAACCTCCACATGCTAATGTTGACCGGGCAAAGAAGCTGATCCGACCAGTTGCTCTGAATGTGAAGAAGTTTGATGCTTGCCCTAACCACTGTATCCTGTATTGGGGCCAGTATGAGAGTTTATAGAGCTGCCCACACTGTGGCTTTAGTCGATACAAGAAAAATGCCGGTTGTCGCGTGGATGCAAATGCTGATGAGGGGTTAGTTGGACCAAAGAAGAAGGTGGCCAAGAAGAGTTGTATGAAACAGATCTCGTCTAAGGTGGAGGAGGAGGAGGAGGAAGAGGCCGGTTACATGCAGAGGAGGAGTCCTACCCTGTCGGTGTGGTACCTGCCCGTTATCGATCACCTGCATTGTATGTTCGGGAACCCAGAGGATGCGAAGCTGATGTCCTGGCATGCATCTAGTGATCGTGATAAGTTTACGGGCGATGGCAAGCTGCGACATCCTTCCGACGGCCAACGGTGGAAGCGTTTCGATGACATGTTCCTAGAATTTAGCAAAGAGGCAAGGAACATCAGGTTCGCACTGAGTACCGATGGAATGAATCCATTCGGTGACCTGAGCAGCACGCACAGCACTTGGCCGGTCATTCTGACTATCTACAACCTACCTCCATATCTATGTCAGAAATGGAGGTACCTTATGCTTACCATGCTTATTTCGGGACCAAAGCAGCCCGACAATGATATAGACGTGTTCCTAGAGCCCTTAATGAAGGATATGCAGATTCTATGGGACAAAGGGGTCAAGATGATTGATGCCACCACGGGGAAGGACTTCACCCTAAAAGCCATCATCTTTGTCACCATTACCGACTACCTAGGCCTTTTTTCATTGTCAGGGCAGATAAAAGGGAAGAGCAGCTGCGTAGTTTGTATCGATGGTACCTGCTATGCTTACCTTAAGGCATCTAGGAAGATGGTGTACATGAGGCACAGATGATGGCTTCCCAAAGGCCACAGGTACCAAAAACGTGAGATGAACAAATACTTCGACAACAACAATGAGCCACAACTTGACGTACCCGAACTGACCAGATATGGGGAAAAAGTGTTCAGCATCGTCAAGGACATGGAGGTCCAGTTTGGAAAGAAGAAAAAAGAGGAAGAGGGGACGACTAAGAAGACGAGGATGAAGAGAAAGCGGGTTGATGAAGAGGATGAGGAGGAAGCAAAAGCCCCTGTCTTGGTGCCATTCAAGAAAAAATCATGTTTCTTCAAGTACCTTTCATACTGGAAGACCTTGCATACACCCCATGTGATCAACTGCATGCACCTCGAGAAGAATGTTTTCGATAGCACGATCGGCGTCCTGCTAGTCATCAAGGGGAAGACAAAGGATGGTCTTAAGTCAAGGATGGATCTTGTCAACCTGGGCATCAGGTCGGACCTTCACCCGCAAACACTGCCAAATGGGAAAGTTGAACTCCCAGGCGCAAGCTACAACCTAACAAAAGACGAGAAGGCTGTGTGCCAATGGCTTCGGGGTGTCAAGGTTCCTACTGGCTTCTCTTCTAACATCAAGAGTCTGGTCTCGATGAAAGACCTTACATTGACCAACTACAACTCACATGACTGCCATGTCATGCTAACAGTGTTTCTTCCAATTGTCATCAAGGCTATCGGCCCAGAGTACGTGAAGATGGTCATCACGCGGTTGTCCTACTTCTTTAACCGCATCACCAAAAGGTCATCGAGGAAGCGGAGCTACCTGCCCTGAAAACCTTTATCGCAGAGACTCTTTGCTAGCTGGAGATGTGCTTCCAGCCATCTTACTTTGATATTATGCCACACCTAATGATGCATATGGTGGATCAGATACAAGAACTGGGCCCAGTGTACCTACACCAGATGTGGACGTATGAGCGTCTCATGTCGACCCTCAACAGATATGTCCTCAACCGTGCTTACCCAGAGGGCTCTATGATCGAGGCTGTTGACGGTGGTTAACGTCAACTTTTATTAGAACTTTAGACATGAAAAGGATACATGATTACACACTAGTCTAGGGTTTTAATTGACAATTTCCACGTGTTTTGCATATTCTATATTTTCCAGGGATTTTTTCAGAAAAGCTGAAAAGAGGGATTAGAGTGCATAAATATCACGAAACGTAACCGTGAAGTCAAAACACCGTCATTGGGCTCAGGAAGCATCTAGAAGACATCCGAAGCAACGGGGCCTGCAGAGGAGGAAAAGTGGGGCCGCCCGGCCCCACCTTGGGGCCGCCCGGCGCCCCCCTCTAGGGTTTCGGCCCCCTCTTCTGGAAGCTTGCTCCACCGCCTCTCCTGATGCATCTCGGCCATTGGTTACGTCGGTTTGATCCTGCGGCGCACGTCGATCCCACCGGGCTATAAATAAAGGGGCAGACCCCCTCTCTGGAGGCATCAAGTCATTTGGAGATCAATCCATCAAGAGCCTTCTCTAGTTCATCAGAGCCTCTCTAGTTCATAGCTTTAGCCTAGTTAGATTAGAAGTAGAAGAGTTCTAGTTTTTCAGCGGGATCCGATGCCCCTGGCGTCTGTCTGGAGCGCGGAGTTCGGTATAGTTCTAATACTTTGCTCTTATTGTATTCAATATTATGATTCAAGCAACATTGTTCTTAATCTCTTATATATTCTTAATTGCAATAGTCATTGTCTACTTTGATTATATGTCTAGGATAGTTGGTTTGATCTTATTGAATTCATGTAATTGCTCAGTATAGCGTTTACCCAAGCGGCCCATTTGGGTAGATGGTAGACAATATGTAGACGTGGTGTCTAGATATCTTGTTTATCTCATGCGAGTGCACCCGACGCACGGGGACGTGTGGTAGTCCACGCGGGTGACAGGTTTGCGTTGGTTCCTCCGTAGTCCACCCTCCGCACGTAGGACTAGCATGGGCACGGTCACGAAGGAGGTGACCCTTGTGTCTTAATACCCTCATTTGTTGATGCCTCTTTACATGTGATTATGATGTAGGATTAACTTAACAATGATTGCTAGATGTAATTGCACTAATTAAAGTTATTCATTGACGTAGTTATTGAATTACCTTAGTATTTATTCCTGAGTTTATCCATTGGCTAGCTATTACTATGACTAGAAGAGCTCGATGTTTATCTATTTATGATGACTGATCATTATTATCTATTATATATCTTTTATCACGTGACTTATCCCCTGTTATGAGTAAGATTCTAGTTATGGTTTATCTTTCACATTAATAGTGTAAGTTATAGCTATAAGTCCTACATATAGACCTTCCCAGTGGTATAAATATAAATCGACAACCTGGTAGAACTCCCTAGGTAAAATGCTACAACGGTATAATTATCTGTCGGCTTGCAGAACCTATTTTAGTTCACATTCATATTATATTCATATCTTTTATTTCTGCCTAGTCATATTGAATACATGTAAATCTATAGTTATTCCTTAGCATTATAATTGAGGATGACAACTTAATTCATGCTTAGGAATGTTAGTAATAAATGAGTGGCTAGTTGCTAATGACAAGTTAATTATATACCAAGTATTTCTGGCATTGTTGCTAGGGGTAGGATTTATCTACGCTTTTTAGTAATGACGGTAGTAAATGTCAACAAGCATTTTTGGCGCCGTTGTCGGGAAGGTAGCTAGGCAACTAAGAACATTGATAGACTTATACTCAATTATGTGATCAAGATAACCATTAACCCCTGCTCAAGCAGGATTACCCTTGTTTGTCTACTTTTATATCTTATGCAGGGTAATAAACGACCGGTTTACGACCTTCCGGCATGCCCCCACAAAATAAAAAGAAACATAACAAATCTAATGTTGGAGAAAGAGATCGACGTCACAAGACTTTAATTCATATCTCAAGTGACGGAAATATAGATGTTGCATCACTCACAAATTCCAGTATGTGAGTCATGGTAAGTATGATGAAACAAATGTGAGAAAGTCTTGCTCATAGACTTTAAATTTGATGAGTAGTTATCTTCTGCATTCCACCACATGTTTACTTTTTACAATCCAAACATCCATCTCATTTAGTTTAAAGTTTTTTTCATCCATAACATGTTTAGTTCCATTCATATATCCATCCCAACTTGCACTCTTATAAATAAAAAACTCTCACTATAATCATGCTTTTTCTACTTGAATAAACTTCTATGGTACTTTCATGCTACTTGTATTTGCTATAGTATACTTAGGTTTAGAAGTATCTTCATACACCCTTGGAATTGAGCATTGAGTGTTTTTCTAAGTTAAAGTAGACATGGTGTCTAGTTTAATTTTTAAATCATAAGGTGTTTTGATCTTACTTCTAAAAGGTTTTTGAATTAAGCAAGGTGCTTAGGTTAAAATCCTTTCCTGAATAAAATTGGATATGAGTCTATGTTGATTCTTGAGCTGATAGTACACTTTAGTAGATACTAGTTATTTTGTTAAATTAACCCCTATAGGAGAATTCTCAAATTCAATCTGGGTAAGTCAAGAATGGAATTCACATATGAGATGAATCAAGGTAGGTAATAACTCTGCACAAAGAACTATCAATGTTTATTCATTTATCTTTGTTGCAAGTCATCTTTGCCTTGAACCATACTAGATTGCAACAACAACATAAAGCACGATAGACACAGTTTATGCTAAATAATCTTAAATCATATATCATCCTGATTAGCATAGAAGAAAATCACAAAAAAAAGAGAGTATGGACAACAAAACCTGTATTTTAATCTTGCTATTCCCATGGGTATGTGTCCATTAACATTTTGCAGGAAAGAACAACCTTAATCTATTGGAGAAGAAGTTGTCAAGTGAGCATTATCGCATCTCCAATAGACCCCAGCTCATCAACCACAAATTAATCGGGGAAAAATGTTGATGAGTGAAGAGCATGTAATCTTCCATAGTTTCTTTGAATGGTGAAAAGACGAAGAATAAAAAGAAAGGCCTTGCTCAGCAAGACCATAAGCTCTTACCAACAGATGATCCCGAATCCTCCTCTTCCAAATAAGTTCGTCATCACTTACTTAGAAAGATGAAGATATGAGGTACGTTTGTCCAAGCCTCATGCAACATGTAACTACAATTAACATCTCATACCATGTTGCTAATTTGTCTTGGTCATTTCTACCCTATGCCATGCTCAAACATAACTTTCTAATATATATATATATATATATATATATATATATATAATAAAATGCTCCTATGATTCACCATACATATTCTTGGTCCTATATGAATAAATACCTTTAGTCTTGCAAACTTCCTTATTCTATTATAAGTATGCTTTAGAACATTATTTAAATATTATGAAAATCAAGCATACTTATATAAGAATTTAGTTGTACATATAGACTAACCCCTCCTATATAAAAAAAATGTTTAAATCATATCAGGGAGATTATTCATAGAATCAATTCAAGTTTAAGGGTATGCTTCAAAATAATATCCTTGCTTTAACATTGATGAAAAAAAAAGAGAGGTTTTGAAATAGTGATGAATCATTGAAAGCACGAGCTATAAATTAATTTTTAACTCTTAGACAAACACTATCCATACTTTGATAAATAGTATATTCCTTCGGGTATGTGTTGTCCACTAACCCCTTAGAAAAAGACATAATAAGAGAAGCAGGAGGTCTAAAGAGTGAGAAAGGAGTACAACATACGAGACAAGATGCTAATAAATAACCCATGATACAAGAAAAAAAAGAAGAAGACCATTGAACTTCATTTACCCTTCATCATGCTCTAATAATGGAGGTAACATCTTAAGATAAGTGGTCATTAATTTCCTCTTGATCTTAGTACGCAATAAATGAAAACACAACCATGTTATAGTTACAACTTAATTTGATCAACCTGATTAAACTTAACATGATTTGTTCTCTAAGTTTATTCATACCACCATTCTCTTAATTTTAGTCTTAACCAAGTAAGCTATAAATACTTCATCTATTATTCTTGATACATTATAAAGATGAACAGTCTTTCTAGTGGTTAAGTAGCTTTACTCTTTATCTCACAAGTTTAAATGTCATATTTATACTTCTAGTCCTCTCACCCGTGATATGAATGAACAATATGAATAATATCGATCTTATTGTGCCCAAGGTAAAAGGATGAATAAATTTTTGGTTCTGTTGGTGTTTTTCCACCAGCAGAGCCCATGCACTTGATCTCTACCTTGTCTTTATGGGCAGAACATACTTCAATTAAATTGTGGGGAGATAATCTTCTAAATTCTACAAGTGAAAGTTCTCAACTAGTAATAATGATGCATATAAGATTGGCTTTGAGACGCCTACAACAGAGAGAAAGAAGGTGGCACCGCCATTGGGAGCCACTAGTAGAGGCACCACTACAATCCTTACCGTCAAGAGCAACTCAAAGTACTCAATGAACCACTGCAAGGAGAAGTCCAGTTCGAAGAACTATAAACATCAAACCCTCACCGTGAGGTAACATCGGTAGTTATCTATACTTACTTTCTTGCATCGTATGATTTATTCTCTTTTTAAACATGATTATTTTTTTTCCATATTAGCAATACATAGAAATAACAAAAGAAAATAAATAGTCTAGGCTATATTCATGCATCTTAAAATTTTAAGCCCCATGTGAAGCCCCTTGTAGCGTAAAAGCTGTAGGAGTTCTCACTGTGGTGGCCTATAGAATAAAAGTATATATATCATGCATTTGCACTTTATGCATATAAACCCATAAAATTCAAAAAAAAATATTAATTAAGCATCCTGCTGCAATACTGCTATCATAAAAATACTTTAAAACCTCCACAACAACCAATCCTCTAAAAACGGCTAATCATTAATGTTTTATCCTAATACCGTTCCACAAGTTTTGGTGTTTTGTGAGAGCTTTCTGCAGGATGACTCCAAGAGCCAGCTTACCTAGGAATCTTCATCTTCATCACTTGAAGTACACTTTTTTCGACATCTGCCTAACCCCCTGTGTAAAGGAAGTAACTTCTTGGGTGATGAGATTGAAGTATTCCAGCAACACTTGTCTTATAAGCATGAGCTCCTGTATGAGGACCACTCGGCTTCAACGATCAACCATAAGCAAACATCTAGCTTGGGGAGAGTATCCCTAGTTATCAAAGCACGGTTAGAAGCGTGGGAGAAAGAGAATAAAATCAAGAGCTGGAGCCGAAAAGAGAGAAGCAAAAGAGACGTAAAAACGAGATGGAAGGAGGCAAGTGCGGCATCACCACTAAACGGGGAGTTGACTAAGGTTACCTCGCACGATGAACCCACCGAGTAAGTGTTCTCCTCTATCTAAGTCCCTGTCGGTAGACTTTAAATTCCGTACCCTAGCCATAAGGTTAGAATGGTAGTTATCTCATTTAATGCATTTGCAATTTATTTAGTAGCATAATTTTGTTTACACACTAAAAGATATAAAAACAACAAAAATATTTCTTGCATTACTCATGGCATCACAAAGCCCCATGTGGATACCCTATGGTATTTTCGAAGGAACATCCACTGTGGTGGCATAAAATAAAAATAACAAAAATAGAGCATTCATATTTAAATTTCTGCATCATAAATAGAAAATTCAAAAATAAGAAAAAAAGTGAAATCTGTTTAAATTAGACAACATTAAAGCTAGCTCATAAAGGTGATCAATTACTCTTTGGCTGACCGCTAACCCATTAACAAATTCGAGCCTCGAGTTTTGGTTTCTCTTTGTAGAGAGTATTTTGCGGGGAATAACATCATAGCAAGGAGAGAGTCTATCGGTGGCACCCACCGGGTCCGCTCTTGATTAGCTCACTCTAAAGGACATCTACACCAAGTATTGCAACCATCCAGTTTGGGGGAGGAGCATCCCCTAGTTATCAGGTGACTACACCTAGGCGATTATTAAATTTACTTGTTATATATATTTATAAAATACCAAAAAACATGTGGACACATGAAGGTCCACGTCTATCGAGTCTTTTATGTCTTTAGTTAAATAAAATCTAAAAACTAATAAAAAGAAGTCTTAGTCAGTATTAATTATATTAGAGTGTGTTTAGAGTTAGTCTAGGCTAGAGTTAATTAAAAACCGATGAACATTAAAATTTTGTCTTGGAGATGATGAATAGTTGCTTTACTATAATTTCTTTCAAGTGCCTAGTATTCAACCTTAAGTTCTACCAAGTTTTGGACATAACTGTTTTGATATAAGAATTTACTCTGAGCCTAAAACTTGTGGAGGCATATGCTTAAGCTAAGTCTAGGTGATTGATTGATATGATTCATGAAGGTTAAGCTGTTATTTGTCTTATTCCTAGCGATACTAAGTTCTGGAGATTTATTTTAAAAATATAAAATCTTACATGATGAGCTCTTGTATGACAAAGTATGAATTCCTACCAAAGCCATATATAATATATATTTAGATTAAGAAAACTTTTGCTCATTCATGCTGCTTGCTTTGCATTGAGTTTAGTCAACTTTTGTCGTATACCTTATGAGAGTCTTGTCATGCTTTTAAAATCAAGATCACATGCACACTCCACTCATATATACATTACTCCTACTCTAGGAGTAAGTACAACAATTTTCCACTTCCATCTAGATCCACCTAAAAATTATTTTTCTCCTACACTAGGAGTCAAACACCCAAAGATATATATAAACCCATAGGACAGCCTGTGTTTAATTGCTCTTAGTACTTATTACTATCTCTCCACTTATCATATTGTATTCAAAGGATGCATGTGGCTATGCAAAAAAAAGGAAAGTTATTGAAAAAAAGAGGAAGTAAAAGAAGGGCAAATGTCCTAGCAATTAAAATAATGGGTACTTAGACGCCCGCCTCGAAAAAAAAAAAAGAGAGAAGAGAGAAAAGAAAATAAATAAAGATAACTCATGTTTTTCCCACGAAAAGTTCTAAGATTAAAAGAGAGATCTATCCTCAAGGAGCAAAAGTAGAATTAGAATTAGCCACTAAATACCTTATATACACCTATCCACCATATTCCATACACATGCACATCTTGATTTGATTGTATGCCCTTGACTCTCTGTGGATCCATTGTTTGGCTTTACAATATATGAATTGCAAGTATGCCTATTTGTTATTGCTGCTCCTATAAGCTCCACTATAATCATTAGTTATAGGAGGGCATGACAACATGCCTCAGTAAGATCCATAAATACCACATATAAAGAGATTTGAGGGTGTCATACAATTAGCTCTGAGTTTTATTGCGAAAACTTATAGAAACTCTAGAATATTGGTACTGTGAAGAATTTGAGACATAGTGTTTGACCTGATTGTTCTGTCTTTCGATTGCTCAAGACTTATGCAAAAAGCTGTAAAGCCCTATAGTTAAAGGTAAAATGGATAAGTTTGAAGATTAGAACAGTTACTGTCTAATTCGGAGGAAAATCTATGTTTGAAAGCTTGTGTACCTTTGACGAATGAAAGCATTGTAGCAACCCCTGGTCTAAATATATCAGTACTTAGGCTTAGTTTGTTTGCCAAGGGACCGGCAAAAGGTAAGCTTGTGGGAATTGTTGACGGTGGTTAACGTCAACTTTTATTAGAACTTTAGACATGAAAAGGATACATGATTACACACTAGTCTAGGGTTTTAACTAAAAATTTCCACGAGTTTTGCATATTCTATATTTTCTAGGGATTTTTCTAGAAAAGCTAAAAAGAGGGATTAGAGTGCATAATTATCACGAAACGTAACCGTGAAGTCAAAACACAGTCATTGGGCTCAGGAAGCATCTAGAAGACACCCGAAGCAACGGGGCCCGCCGAGGAGGAAAAGTGGGGCCGGCCAGCCTCACCTTGGGGCCGCCCGGCGCCCCCCTCTAGGGTTTCAGCCCCCTCTTCTGGAAGCTTCCTCCACCGCCTCTCCTGATGCATCTCGGCCATTGGTTACGTCGGTTTGATCCTGCAGCGCACGTCGATCCCACCGGGCTATAAATAAAGGGGCAGACCCCCTCCTTGGAGGCATCAAGTCATTTGGAGATCAATCCATCAAGAGCCTTCTCTAGTTCATAGCTTTAGCCTAGTTAGATTAGAAGTAGAAGAGTTCTAGTTCTTCAGCGGGATCCAGGAGCCCTCGGGCGTCATGCTGAGCGTGGAGTTCGGTATCGTTCTAGTACTTTGCTCTTATTGTATTCAATATTATGATTCAGGCAACATTGTTCTTAATCTCTTATATATTCTTAATTGCAATAGTCATTGTCTACTTTGATTATATGTCTAGGATAGTTGGTTTGATCTTATTGAATTCATGTAATTGCTCAGTATAGCGTTTACCCAAGCGGCCATTTGGGTAGATGGTAGACAATATGTAGACGTGGTGTCTAGATATCTTGTTTATCTGCGAGTGCACCCTGACGTGCCGGGACGTGTGGTAGTCCACGCAGGTGACAGATGCGTTGGTTCCTCTGTAGTCCACCCTCCGTACGTAGGACTAGCATGGGCACGGTCGCGAAGGAGGTGACCCTTGTGTCTTAATACCCTCATTAGTTGATGCCTCTTTACATGTGATTATGATGTAGGATTAACTTAACAATGATTGCTAGATGTAATTGCACTAATTAGAGTTATTCATTGATGTAGTTATTGAATTACCTTAGTATTTATTCCTGAGTTTATCCATTGGCTAGCTATTACTATGACTAGAAGAGCTCTGATGTTTATCTATTTATGATGACTGATCATTATTATCTATTATATATCTTTTATCACGTGACTTATCCCTATTATGAGTAGGATTCTAGTTATGGTTTATCTTTCACATTAATAGTGTAAGTTATAGTTATAAGTCCTACATATAGACCTTCCCAAAGTGGTATAAATATAAATCGACAACCTGGTAGAACTCCCTAGGTAAAATGCTATAACGGTATAATTATCCGTCAAACTTGCGTAACCTATTTTAGTTCACATTCATATTATATTCATATCTTTTATTTCTGCCTAGTCATATTGAATACATGTAGATCTATAGTTATTCCTTAGCATTATAATTGAGGATGACAACTTAATTCATGCTTAGGAATGTTAGTAATAAATGAGTGACTAGTTGCTAATGACAAGTTAATTATATACCAAGCATTTCTGGCGTTGTTGCTAGGGGTAGGATTTATCTCGCTTTTTAGTAATGACGGTAGTAAATGTCAACAGAGGCATACACAACCGAGGAGTCTGTGAACTGTTGCACCAAATACATACGAGATGGAAGGGCGATTGGGCTACCCATCCATCAGCATGAAGGCAAAACCTCTGGTATGGGGTGCACAGGGAGGAAAGTAAGAACAGATGTATCGTACAAAACGGTGCAAGAAGCTCATCACAGCGTGTGTCATCAACTAGTGGTCATGGAACCCTTTGTTGAGGAGCACTTAAATGAGATCCACACGACAACTTCGAACGGAGCTTGTACGGAGGCAATGGTCTAGAAGCAGCACAAGATGAGCTTCACGGCATGGCTTAAAGAGCGTGACATACCACGTGGCGAGTCCAAAGTGGAGTATGAGACCGCTAAGAGGCTTGCGTTCGGCCCATCCACACAAACCACCTCGTGGCAAGGGTATGACATCAACGGATACAGGTTTCACACAAAAGAGAAAGATAAGAAAAGCATGGCACAAAACAGCGGTATTCGATATGAGGCCATTGACGAACTAACGAGGGAAAGAAGATCATATTATGGGCAGGTTGAAGAGATCTGGGAACTTGATTACGGTGGTGACCTACAGATAGCTATATTTCGGTGCCAGTGGGTCAACCCCAGAGGGGTTGCCGTGGATGAGTATGGGCTAACCACCGTGGAGCTCCAAAGTGTCGGCTACAAAGATGACTAGTGGGTATTAGCAAGCCGAGTTGCACAAGTAGCCTACTATGGGGTTCCCAAGGATAACAAGAGGCACGTGGTTGTGGCAGGAAAGCAGAGAATTGTGGGAGCTGATGGGGTCCAAAGTCCCGAAGAACACAACAACTATGGAGAGCTCAACCTCTTTACCAACCATCCACAAAAGATCAAAGCCATCGAACGGGCTTTCAACAAGACCAAAATGATGCCCTGGGCTCGCAAATTAAAGATGGTGAGAAGAAGACCGTTGGAGCACCTACAGCAAAATGATGTGTATATCAACAACATATATGTAATAATTTAGTGACTTTATTAATAACAAGGTTTTGTAACTAATGGAGACATATTTATGTATGCATGGTTGTCTTAATTAAGGTTTTATAACATTTTAAAATAAAATTTTAAATTCAAAAAGCATTATATACTCAATTATTAGTTTTTAATGTTTTTTCAACATTCTAAAATAAAATTTCAAGTTTAAAAAGCATTATATACTCAATTATTAGTTTTTAATGTTTTTTCAACATTCTAAAATAAAATTTCAAGTTTAAAAAGCATTATATACTCAATTATTAGTTTTTAATGTTTTCAACATTTTAAAATAAAATTTCAAGTTTAAAAAGCATTATATACTCAATTATTAGTTTTTAATGTTTTTCAACATTTTAAAATAAAATTTCAAGTTTAAAAAGCATTATATACTCAATTATTAGTTTTTAATGTTTTTTCAACATTCTAAAATAAAATTTTAAGTTTAAAAAGCATTATATACTCAATTATTAGTTTTTAATGTTTTTTCAACATTTTAAAATAATTAACCATGGCAATTAATTTATACTGCCCGCCACGGTTAATCCATTAACCGTGACGGTTTTTGTAAGGCACCCGCCACGGTTAATATTAACCGTGGCGCTTGCCGCAATACACCGCCACGATTAATGCTTTGCTATATAAGGTTTCCTTCTCCGCCCGCATCGGCCAAGTCGCCGCCGTGATTCAATTCACCCCGAAGAAATTTGTCCATTTTCCCCGCCGCACCGCCATCGCCGTCAGCGAGCCGGGGACGCGCACCGCGCCATCCCAGCCCGCCTTCCTCCCCCGCCCCGCTGCGTCGTCTTCGTCCTCCGCGTCGTCGTCTTGGCTTCCTCCCCGCCTCCCAGCCTGCCGGACTTCTCCGCCGGCGCACCCGCCGCCGTGTCGGGGATTCGGCAACGC
This sequence comes from Chrysopogon serrulatus, assembly GCA_015844335.1. NCBI lineage: Eukaryota > Viridiplantae > Streptophyta > Magnoliopsida > Poales > Poaceae > Chrysopogon > Chrysopogon serrulatus. The sequence continues at coordinate 19,685 of JADLZL010007415.1, forward strand.
CGCCCGCCACCACGGTCCGCCAATCCCACCGCTGGGACGATCCGCCTCCGTTGGATCCGCCAACACCGACCAGCTGGGCGGGGTGAGCAAGCCCTAGCCCACGTGCCGCCACTTCGTGTCGGGATCGACAACGCCGCCCGTGTCGTCGATCGCCAACGCCCGCCCGCCGCCGCCACTCGAGGAGGCTGCGCACGCACGCCATCAGTGATCGAGCAAGTTCATGCTTCTATTTTTTTCAGATCAAGTTCATCTCCTCTGGGATCCCAAGCAAGTTCATGCTTCTATTTTTTTCTTAATTATTGCTTTGTGATGCCTGTGGATCCCGAGCAGATGCCACGCCTATTCTATGTGATTCCACCGTGATCCTCTCTTTTTTTTTCATAATGGGAGTTTGGATAGTTCTCTTTTCATAATGTGATTCCATTGTGATGCCCTTTGCCTGTTTCTTATCTATCCTATATACAATCGGCAAAGTGCTTTTATTTTGGGGGTGGTGTAACCAAGTAATCATACATTTGACCACTTGAATCTTCTCAGTTCTACATACATCTAATAATTATTATATTAAGGAAAAGATAAGTATTTCTAGGAATTAAGGAGGAGGATGCACAGCAGAATTGCCTATGACTGTGTTGCGTTGGACGTTTGGGACGGCTCCTCAAGCCTAGCTATGCATGTATGGCGTGTGGTGCGTGATCGATTTACTTGAGCCTAGCTAGCTAGCTCGTTGGTGGTCGGTCGTCTTGCATTATATTGGTTGGTCCCTAGAATCATGTTAGTATTCCACTGTTGCATTATATTGGTTGGTCCTAGAAACAGTTTTTTATCTCTTCTTTTCCAAATAAATGAAATAGGAGCCACTGTTTTTCCCCCCAACTAGCTATCTGCCTGTCTTAGAAAATTAAAAGTTGTCTTTTCTCTCTAGACATAAGTTTATTGAGGCATGTGAAACGACCCGCGATTTCCTCGAGGGGAAATCCACAGAGTACATCGAATACAGTTGATACCATAGTTCATACATCGTAAAAGATATAAATTACAGAGTATTACAACACTTGTAACACGCCTAAGTACATCGTATTCTAGCGATAGACACACACACACGGATCAACATCAGAGTAGACGTAGCGTCATAGTGGGTGAAGGCTCCCCCTTCACGGAGAGTCATCAGAGTTGGGGTAGAGTATCAGCGGGCATAGACTTGATCTCCTTAACCAAACTTGAGTGTAGGAACGAGACCACCTAATTCTTCCAGCTCCATTATCATCGTAGTCCTCCTCGGGTACCAAACCTGCTCAACTCTATCAATACGATTTGTACTGGCCACTAGCTCCCACCCTATGCTTTGCTTTGCTATGTGGTAAGTGGAATGCAAGGGTAGAGGAAAAGCCTATATTTGGCTATAGTTTTCCTATGCAAATTCATAAAATAAATATAATATAATATAGTTCATCAAGTTTTAACCCATCTCAACCACACATCCATCATCCCATCCATAACCACATCCATGTCCACACATCTCACCACACTCTCACTCTCTTGTCGGCAAGGAAGACTCCCGCTCCTCCTTGCCTCAGCGGCCTAAGCCGGAATTCAACAACACCCAGGGGGGAAAAGAGAAGGACACCTCTCACTATAACGATCGTATGGTACTCATAGGAATGTCCATACCGGGGACACGGCTATACGTATAGATTTAGTAACTCTGCAGAGCTTGTACTGGAACCACAAGATCGCCATCATCGACGATGCCTCGTCTAGGCCGATGCCAAGCCGCCGCCTAAGCGGCCCGATGCCACTCTACCACTCAGCCTGGGGCACCCCGGAGATCCACCGGCACGCCGAGGCGTGAGACGCGGTACCGGATCGATGGATACCACGCTGTCTCGGGAGGGTGTGGGTCTCGGCACCCGTACCTCCCTACACTATCACCTATCAACCTAGTAGTAGCAGCATGGGGCCAGCTAGTCGTCAAGTCGGACCCCGCCCATTCAGAGACGAGTGGTGTGCACGAAAAGGTCCTGTGAACCGCAGGAACGCCAAATCAGTCCTTAGTAGGACCGGGCAGGATATCTTCACAAGGGGCTCGACGCCCGTGCCTCGACGGCACCTCCGTTCCGGGGATTCGTCCCACAAAGACACTCCTCCCCAGAATCTACTCACATCACACGTACCCGCCACAGGTACTCTCTCGCATATGGAGTGCCCAGATCACACTCACCCGGCAAGACTCGTCCCCTGACTCGTCGTAGATCCTGCCCAGTCGACACAACCCTCACCACACACCCAAGACACACGCCAAGATCTCTCCCATGTTATCCCCACTTATCCAGTTTATGGCACCATGTGCCTTAGCCACACACAAGCATGTATAAGGAGAGTGTAAGTATGTAGCAAGTATCATGAAGTAGGCGAGCGTCTATCCTAGCAGCGGGTGTGCAAGGGGAAATGTTGCGTCAAGGTAATGGCTTATCATCAAGCAATCTACCATGCATCCTATCACCATTATTTGCATAAAGTAAAGCACTAGCGGCTACATATTGCATGTCTAATAGGATTCTACGAGGTTGGGTGGGACGTGGCACCTGTTCATAGTAATCCATAGTCATCCATATCCAGTTGTCCTTGTGCTTCCTGCCTCCTTTGGGTCTTCGGCCCGCCCGTCATCATCGTGATGCAACTACCTTGGTAAAGCGACAAACAAGGCAAAGAGCAATCAATCCCTAACCAAAATCCAATACTCCCCAAAAAGGAAATAAGATATAAAAGGAATTAGATAACTCCAATTAAACTCTAAAAGACTTAGCCCTCACGGAGAGTGTCCAATCCTCGGGCTCCAAAAAAATATAAGTGGTTGTTTGTTAAGCATAAGCTCGGATCGAGGCCTCAAAATAGCCAGCACGTCCCGGGTCAACTATGTCGACCTATACGGCTCCAAGAGAAGAGGCGGGGACCGGAGGGTCACAAGTAGGAGAGAAAAGGGAAATAGGAACAATAGGGTTTGGCCATTGCAGCCTTTAACTCGCAAGTCACAACTACTATATAGGTTTCGAGAAAGAACGATTAACACGAAGAATTGTGACTTGGTTCCAAGGCTCTTTAGCTTACCCGTCATGGTAGACGACGGTAGCAAAAGAGATTGGAACACGAACAACAGAGGAGCGGCTACAGATCCTCTCGACCCGCACCACACAACAACGTCGGGAGCCGAGAAGAGAGTAGCACAACATGGGAAGAGGGGAGAGTTAGCTGAGAATGTCCATGCCGCGGCCTCGGTCACATCCTCCAGTGAGGATGGTTTTTCCAACGGTCGATCGGGTCGACTCACACGGTCCGAGAACGAGACATAGACCATAGCTTCGCTAACTAGAGGAGATAGTCCGGTCTTTGATCCAATCGTCATGGTTAAGACGAATTCGAACAGAACGGGCTAGCGGGGAAAAATAACAGGTAGAAAAGAGAGGGAGCGGTGGTCTACCCCTCCCAATGCACATGCCATGGCAAAAGGCGAGGCATCAGAGAGAAGCGATGCACGAGAGATCACAAGTGCCTAAACCACTTGTAGAGTACCTCGACCAAGGTGCACTATTTGCACTAAGGCATTCTCCAGGGTCTCAGCGGTGCGGTTGTCACCGTGAGAGCCCAAGGAATCACAATAGGTAGAAACAAACTGGGGCTCAGGCACGAAGGAACCAAAGAGGGAAATGAGGTCCACCTCCTTTGACCCACTCACCATTGCGATCGACGGGAATCAAAGGAATAGAACAATAGGCAAATAAAGAACACTAACAAACATAGATAAGCGAGAAAAGGGGACCCTTGGTCCCACGGCACTCCAATCCACATGACATGGTAATAGTCATCGATCAAAGGGGCCGAGACAAGGGACTCGATCCACGACTTGCTGGATTAGCGAGAACCGAAGGAGAACAAAAAGAATGGTCCCGCACTCTCCCCGACCTATCCGTCATGGCAAGGGACGGGGGTCGAAGAGAAGAGACAAGGTCTCGTGCGGTCCCGCCATCCATGCCAGCTCATAGGGCACCACGACCTCCGTGCAACTAAAGCGGCAAAATCTACTCCTCAGGTTCGTAGTGACGGGGTTGTCATCACGTGAACTGAGGAACGCTCCGGTCTAAGTGGTGCAAGCATACGAGGCGGCTAGGGAAGAGAAAAAGGAAAAGAAAAGAATGGAAAGGAAGGAGGTAGAGCCCAATGGTCATGGCGAGCCAACTCGCAGCCACGAGCTATACCTAAACAAGTCGAATCCTGTTGGTTCCACGATGGTCTTTTCTTGATTCGTTTACCCGTAGACTACGTCGCGGCGGGCCATCACGCGCGGGTAATATCTGCACCGATGTTGAGTCTACCATGACCATATCCTAGGGTCGAATCAAGATCGCTACGTGGTTCCACGGGGTCAACCAAAATACAAAGAGGGAGGGATCGCGTTCGGCGTTACGATCATAGCGGGATCGCACGTTCGGACACGTCGCTCTCTCAGCCGGCTCGAAGGCTCGGTCATCAGATAAGCTCCACGCATCACACGAACCCAACACTAAACAACATCCACATGGAGTAGCACATTTCCGTAGCATAAAGGTATAGACCGGCACGAAGGCACGGTACGGGCATGGATAGACATGATATAGATAAGGTGCGACATTGTGAAAAAGAATGGAAAAGTAGGAGCTTTGCCGACGTCGAGGACGGCGTCGGCGGAGTTCGATGGTTAGACCTTGGCAAGGAAGAAGGCAAGGTCTGCAAGGCTTCAACGGAGTGTCGCCGGAGGTGGCAGGAGGTCCACGGCTAGCTGCCGCCTGCTGCAGCCACCTATGGTCAGCTCCGGCTCGCTGTGGCCCGCTCTGGCCTGCTGCTGGCCAGCAGCAGCTGGCTGTGGCTGGCCACGGCTGGCTACCACTGGCCAGGAATGGCTGGACGTGGCCAGTGGTTGGCTGGGCACTAATCGCTGCTGCCGGGCGGCACACCCTGCAGGGTATAGAACCACGGCACGGCGGCCGGAATCGCACCAGGCGCCCTGCGGCGCAAAAGGTGCAAGCTTGACTTTGGGGAAGGCTCACCACCGGGAAGAAGCGGTCGGTACAGGGCAGCAGGTCCGTAGGCATCGCGGGTTCGGGCGCTGGAGAAGCAGGGGCACGCCCAGCGGGCTGGCCGTTGGCGTTCGTCGCGGCGCAGAGCAGACGGGCAGAGCGCGGTCGGCGCCGACGCATCGGACGGAGGTGGTGGAGCTCCGGCTCGCCGCGGGCGAGGCGTGGCGGGTGGCGCGGCGAGGCAAAGGTCCGGGGGGCTGCCGAGGAGGCAGCGGCATGAGGACGGGCGCCGCTGGGCGCTCGACGCCGCAGAGCTCCAGCGGGCGCGTCCGGGCCGGAGAGCACGGTGTCATGGAGGCGCCCGGGTGCAGACTTGGTGGGGTTCCCGCTGGTGACGGCGACGACGCAAAGACACGACGCCGCAGCGCGGGCGATGGAGCGGCTCGGTCGTGGTGCCGACGCCGAGGCAGTGGCGACGGTGTGGTCACGGGCGAGCCCGTGTGGGGACGACGGCGTGACGCGCTGGTGGCGGTCCGAGAGCGCGTGGGCGTGGGCGCGAGCAGAGGTGGCGGCGCGCGGCGGCGTGGGTACGCAGTGACGCGGCAGTGGCACAGGGGCGGTGACCGTGTTTCGGGTGTAGAGGCGACGGCGGCGTGGCGCAGCGAGGTGGCAGAGAGGGAGAGGAGAAGAAGATCTGCAGTGGCGGCGGCTGGTGGGAAGAAGAGGAGGATGGAGCGGCGGCTCTGCCTCTTATAGGCGCTGCGAGCTAGGGTTCCGCGGTGGCTTGGACGGCGAGGATCCTTGGCTTCCGTGCCAGTGGACGCGTGGAGGGCATCTGCGCACGGACGTCGAGGGGTTTGGGCGCGGGCGCATTGCAGGCACGCCGGGGCGGGGCGGCCGGTGCTCCTGTGGGCGTCTCCCCTAGGGTTTCTCGGGCAGGGACGCGCGTGGGCCTTCGTGGGCCGTGGGCCCAGGCGAGCCAGGAGGGGGAGGTAGCGGGCCGGAGCCGCCGCTACCGGGGTGGGCTTCGATGGGTGAAGGGAAAAGAGGGGCCTGCGTGGGTTTTAGTGGAAGAAAGGGGGGAGCCGGTTTGGGATCTTTGGGCTCGGCCCATGCGGCTAGGAGGGAAGGGAAAGGAGGGGTTTGGGCTTGGGCTAGTTTGGTAGAAGGGAGAAGGTGTTTTCCTTTTCCATTTTGTTGGGTCATTAGCTTATAGCCCTCTAATCCAAGATTAGGTACATCGTTATGGTATGTATATCATAGGGTGGTCAAAGATAGTCCATGCCGTGGGTCTAGGTCACTTCCTGTATATTGGAATCTAGGATTAAATCATGATGGGGTTTGCTACGGACTTGTGCACTCCAACACCAAATCAATACCGAATCAAAACTGACTCGAGAAACAGAGCAACTCCTACAATCAATCTATATGTATGCGACGTTTCACTAGCAATATTCCCCCTCATCTAACCTAGATTCGACCTAGCACTATATGCTTCACACGTTTGCAGAAAAAAAATTTTAAAAAGTTCAGATTTTTTATGTTTGGTAAACCCGGGATGTTACAAAGCATGTATCTTAATTCTGGTAATCTTGGATTTGATTAGTACTTGTACTATAGTGCCATGTACTTGAAAAAATATGCTGAGGCATGTGCAATCTTTTAAGCTACTTGTAAATTCATAAGCTAGTACTTGTACTCTACTTGTACTCTTACCACTTCTTAGTGGCATGTGCAATGATGAACCCTTTTAACTTGTAAAAATATGTTGAGGCAGTGGCATTGCGATGATGTGAACTCTTTTATGCTGAGGTAGCGGCTATGATGATCGAATGCCCCCTAGCTAGTTGTAATTAAGCTGCTAAACTAGGATGGCTTGTGTACCATATACAAGCAACCAGTTTAGAAGCGATGTGATGACAACGGGCAAATGAGCCAACTATATATGTAAATTTCTTTTTTCTGACCTTTTTGTACTTTTCTTCTATTATTTGTATCTTAAATCCAAATGTAACTGAAAAGATATGTACTTGAAGTTTGAATATGAATATATATATATAATGATTTTGTTTTATTACTTTTATGAATTGCCGTATAATTCTCTTCGATCTTTTTAGCTTTCGATGGCGGAAATCAACCAGCCTGTAGATGAAGGGCATGAGCACCCATCACCCATTAACAGTGCTGATTTATTAAACTCATCATCATCATCAACATCATCATCAAATGGGTCTTCGTCGTCAGAACCAGAGTATGAGAGTGAGCCTTTAACACCGATCCCACTGAGGAAAGTTCTTACAGAGGAGGAAAAAGATCCAGACTATGATCCGAGGGAGGATAATCCTGAAGATGATACCACTACAACAAGGCTTGAGGTATGTGCACGAAATAATTGACACTATTGGAGTTATTATCTTCATACAGATAAATAATTGGAGCTTTGATCCTCATAGATACCGGTGGTGCCCCTTCGTTTGGAGTTCGATGATGAGGGTGCAGAGGCCATGGAGGAAGAGCAGCCCGTTGTTTCCACGGGCACTTCTTCTACAACTAGTGGATCAAAGAAGAAAAGAGACGAACACGGGAGGCACAAGTTGTCCGATGAGGTGCATGTCATACCTCGGTTGGGGCCGCAGGGAGAGCCCCTAGAGCCAAAGGAAGTCATTGGGGTTTTCAGCAACCAATGCTCATGCATAGTTAGGGAGAAGGTGGGGATTGCATACGACAATTGGAAGGAAGTTCCAGATACCTTGAAGAAACTTGTGTGGGATGAGATGCGAAAGCGGTTCACATATCCGGATGAGGGTTATGATGAAGACAAGTGCAAGGCCCATGTGTTGCACACTGTAGGCAAATGTCTTCACACCTTCAGGCACATTCTTAATAAGGATTATATCCAAAAAAATAAGTCACCATTGACTAAGTATAGCTTCCTCTCGGCTGATGCTTGGGCCCACTTCGTCAAACAGAAGAGCACCAATGAATCAAAGGCCAAGGGTGAGAAGTTTGGTGAGCTTGCAAGGAGAAACACGATCCCTCACCACTTCGGCATGACAGGTTATGCCGGTAAGAAGCCGATATGGCGGCAGCAAGAGAGGGCGGCGGCTGAGGCAGGGCAACAGATCCCCTATGAGGGCTGTGATGAGAGGGCAAGGGACTTCCTCTATGCCTGCCAACCGAAAAAGCTAAAGCCGGAAAAGAGCAAGTTCAACACTCCGGAGGCCGAGGAGGCGGAGAAGAAGATCTTGGCTGTCGCTGCGGCCGAGAAGACCGGAACATTTTCACCTCGCCGAGAGAAGGACGTGCTAACCAAGGCATTGGGAAACCCTGACCACCCTGGCCGTGTTCGTGGCATGTCATCGAGGAAGAGCTGGAAGACAGTGGATTCTTGGGCATCCGACGCGACCTTGCAAAGGATGAGGCAGGCGTACAAGGAAAGACTTGTTCAACAAGGCCACGATGAAGCGATGAAGGAGTTGGTAATGGGCAAGATTAAGGATGTGTTCACGAGCAATAACCCTAGGATGCAGGAGCTGAGGGTGCAGATGTTTCGGCAAATTGGCGTGGATGTGCCACAAGTTCAAGCCAGCAGTCAAGGGGACGTGCAACAATCGGGAGCCGCAACTCCATGGTTTCCCATTGATGAGATCACCAAAGAAACCAGTGTCCTGCTTTTGGTGCCCTTCGGTAGAATGAATAAGAAGAAGACAGTGGCCGCAGGAGTGTTATATCCTGAGGAAGAAACCAATTTATACAATGGCATGCTGAAACCGGCTGATTTTGCCGTGGTGACCGTGACATGGTTCAATCCAGAGTTTGCAGATGAGGAACTCGACTTTCCAACTCCGACCGGACAAAGATTCCTCAGAGGTGCTGTTCTGGAGGATGTGCTGTGGAATAAGAGCGATATTATGTTGGACCCGAAGATGCCTGTGTCATCACATCATACGCCGTCTTCTAGGATTGGTGACTACAACGACCATCACGTTGGTGGTGGTGACCATGGTGGTCCGGACACTCCTTCCGGCACAAGCACTCCACAAGACGAGGTGAGGGGAGCATCAGGCTTTGCAACACCGCCTCCAAGTGTTGAGAAGGACACGAGGCAATGTCCTCCTGCGCCAGCGAAGCCTACCGATGACGACACAAGTGTTCCAAAGGACACAAGCCTATGCCCCCCGCATCCGGCAGAGCCTACCGATGACAAGACAGAACGGATCGATGGCTATACTAGGGTGGAAAGGGCGGCCATCGCCTTGTCCAATGAGTTCGCCTACTCCACTAAGTGTCGAAAGGTATGATTGCAAGCATGCATAAGCATTGAATGCATGGAGAGGGTGTAATAAGTAGATATTTTACTATTGAGTATCTTAAGTGCAGGCCAAAGTCTCCAGTGTCGATTTGGGGGTTCTTAGATGATTGCCCATACAACTATGAGCATGGAAAGTTCATGTTGACCTTGGGCGCTCTTATGGACGAGCCGTGGGACGTCTGGAGGTTCCATCTGTGGTACATGGAGGCGGTGAAGGTAGGCCTCAAAGACTTCATTGTCAAGGTGCCCAAGGAGTACTTTCACTTGAACGATAATGTTGAAATACCTATCGAGTTTAGAGACATGCACTACCTGCTGCGATGGAAGGACCTTGACGTTGCTCAAATCACCTTGTTTGCCCTGTAAGTTCATTGCGATCTTGACACCTTTATTGCATCACTGAAGCTACTTTAGAAAGAATGTAATAATACTATATGTAATGACTTGTCTTTGTAGGATGCAGGCCCATATATCCAAGCAAATGGGCCTAAACATTGTATACACCTCTCCGATGCATATTATGGAGAGTCATCGCGGGGTATGATGTGCCAGATGATCATCCAGACATGCTGAAGTTGAAACCAGAAGCAAGACCGGCAGCTCGAAGAATAATAATACAAACTACCAGGTATAATGCGGGAATGTACCTCAAAAGATGCATGAAGGTGGTCGGTGAAACTGGATGTCTCATGGCCGCCCACCAGTTTGGGTAAGTCTTGGATACTTGGCACGTTAATCATTCAGTTTTCCATGTCTCGGGATCTGAGATCTTTATTCTTTGAATGGTGCAGAAAGGGCCTAGTGGGCCACTGGATTTCATTCTTAATCTATCCTTAGGACGGAAGGGCCATCGTATTAGACTCTTTGAAAACTCCAAAGCAAGGCTACCGCGAGTTTGAATCTCCGTTACCAGGATACATCAGGCCACCCCCGTATCCCGTATCGGATACGTATCCGATATGGATACGTGTGGGATACGGCACGGAGATGTCTCCCTAAAGTATCGGTGAAAAGAATAAATATTAGAAATTCCGATATGTGGATGGAGACGTATCAGACTTGTTTTGCTGATACGGCTCAGTTGCAGTAGGCCCGCTGAGAGGCCTTAGTCAGGTAGCCAATGGGCTGGGGCAGCATCGAACATGCACTGACGCATGCCTCTGCCACCGCCGGCCGACTTCCTGGTTGCCCGTCCGCCCCGTAGCTATGGCAATGCACGCCACCCGCGCGCCCTATTTCCATGTTAATTTATCCTATCTCAAACTGGAGTTTATAAAGGAAAAATGAATTGGATCAGGATTTACTCATCTCGGCCTTGTCCTCAAGTGACTGCACTAAGCGCTTATAATCTTATATGTTCTCATTTGGATTTTGCAATTTTGAATGTGAGATTAGATGGATATGCTGGGCAGAACAGCACAATTGCAAGCATGCATGCAATTTCAAATTCCTGGTAGTGTGTCACTGCTTTTAGAATTTTAACAAGCTTTATTCATTTTCTATTAGAAAAAATAGTTAAGCGTATCCACGTATCGGATTTTTTATAAAAATGTCGTATCCAGCGTATCCGTATCTACCCGATACCGATACACGTATCCGTATCCGTGCTACATAGGTTTGAACTAACATTAAAATAGTAAGTAAATGTACCTATCCTTTTACATTTAATTTAACTATATGTTCAATCTGGCACTGACTCATAGTCATTTGCTTACACAGCGCTTACAAGAAGTACTTGCAAGATCCCGAATGTATCGATCGGAGATCGGAGGCGAAGAAGCTAAAGGATGGTAACACTTTGAAGATCAAGCGCAACTTCAAGGTTACATGTGGCAAAAGCCATGCTATTGAAGTATTCTCGGTCTCACACTATATGTTTGTAATCGATTGTACATTACATTTCGTGCAGTGCGCAAAACAACCCGAGGGTTCTTCACTAGGATTCTTTGTTTGCGACCACCTTAGAGTGTGCCCCCAATACAACAACAGTTGGCGGGTTCTTAAAAAAGAACTAAAGAAAAGGAGCCGAAGAGAAATAGGAGACAAGCAACATACCCAAACTGTAGCAGACATATGCAAATTTATCATGCAGGACTGTGTGCTTGAAGGAAGAACGTTCTTCAACCCCGATAGCGATTATGCTCAAAACCCTCGGTATGAGAAGATTAGGAACTGGACAACCAAGCTACGTGTCCAAGACTACAAGTTAGGGGACATCTTCTTAGGTTCGAAACAAGCCACTCCTTAGGTTGTAGCGGAGAAACATACAATTAGGAGAAAACTTTGAATTCTCGCATGTGTAACTTAATTTTCATCGTGACTTGAATGCTACACTTATGATGTAGCGGCGTGTATATATATATATCTGTGTTATCTGTGTATATATATCTTGTTTCATGTGCTCTTGTCTATTTTCATTTATTTACAAATTTTAATTTCAATTTGGGATGCAGAAAGTTTTTTTTAAAATTTGAAAACAATAACGGTGGCGGTTACATTACAAGCAACCGCCACAGTTAATATATTAACCGTGGTGGTTGTTGTAAAACCCCCGCCACGGTTAATAGACTAACGGTGGCGGTTGCTTGTAATGTAACCGCCACGGTTAATGTATTAACCATGGCGGTTGCCTGAACCGCCACGGTTAATGCTTGATTAACCGTGACCTATGCTTGATGGCGGATAAGAAAACCGCCACCGTTAATCTATTTTAACCGTCACGGTTAAATATGTTGTAGTAGTGGTGTTCAAGTTCCAGGGGAGTCCTCGGAGTTTCGATACAATCTTGTATCGTTCCATCCTCCAAGGTTTGGTATGATCTTGTATCATTTCTTTGTAAGACTCAAGTATTTCATATATTCATATTCTCTTATTACCGAATTATCTTTCATAGTTATCTAGTTCTTGCTTTAGTAGTTAGCTAAGTATGGTTAGTGTAGTGGTTTACACCTTAGCATGGGATCTCTATTCGACCGAATGCTCTAGTTATCATATGTGGCTAGAGTAGTAATCGATAGTGTAGACGTGGTGTCTAGGCTATTGGTTGCCTGAGTTTGCGTCCAACCCTCCGAATAGTTGTGGTAGTCTCGGAGGTGACAGCTCCGACCAGGCCTTTGTATTCCACCATGTTAGGGTTGGTGTTTTTGTAGAGCTTTTGGCAGCCTGACCCCGGTTACTCCTTCCCAGTCTTTTCGAGAATCGGAAAGAAACTACCGCTCCGAAGTGTCATGGTGTGGTCGCTATGTTTAACCTTTGCCTAGTTGCCTTCTATAGTATGAGCTAGAATAGCTAGAATAGAACCAGGAGCTTTGAACTCTCCAATTGTCCTCCCAGTTTAGCTAGTCTTCTCTTTATCTTTCATGGAGTTCTCCTGTGTGTCACTTATACAAAACTCCTATCTTTTATCACCTACCCCAACATTAGTCCAGTCGGTATACTAGTTAGAAGATACATGATGGTTAATTATCAGTTTCTTTAACCATTGCTTCCTTGAGGATAAAACGATACCCTAGAATACTCCTGGATGAAAGCTACAACGGTATCTGTGCGCTTGTGGATTTCTCTAGTTTGCGTAACTTATACCAATAGGCTTTCTAGTGCTATTGCTAGGGATACAAACCTGGTGATGACTCTAAGAAATACCAACAAGCTTTCTGGCGCCGTTGCCGGGGATGCAAACCTGGTGATGACGCTAAGAAACGCCAACAAGCTTTCTGGCGCCATTGCCGGGGAAGCAATTGGCATAAAGATTTTGATATTTATCTTGATATCTGCTAACCTTGTTTGCCACTAGCTTTTGTGGGTAAAAAAAAAAAAAAAAGATCATCACGAGCCTAGGGTGCCCGATCATTCATGAACAATCAACTCCACCATGCACCCTGCCTTGTCATAGATAGGTATACATATATGTACACACTAATTCTATGCAGATAGAAGGAAGGTCACCGTCAAGAGCAAACGAAACCATCATATGTGACAAAATGACTACAATGCATCACTCTCACAATTCAAATCACAATTTGTGAGTGATGAATTGATCAAGGTATGAGAGAACCAACCAAAAATATTTGATTTTCCCTAAAGTTATCTTTACCACTACATGTTGCTTAGTTCATCATATATCTAGTGCTTTCTTTGGGTGGCTCCTAGTCTTTGAGCTGTATTCGGGCGCCACGCCTAGTCTAGGTAGACAACAATTTTTGTTATGTATCTATTCGATGCTCTTAGTCTAGCTTCGTAGTAGACGAATGTTAAACAGGACCATCTTGGCTTCATACATTGGCTTTACCAATAGGTATGATGATATCGTTAGATGGTCCGCGCTATGGGCAAAAGCTAAAGCCTAGATTTTCATGCATGTTACTAAGTTAATTTTTTTTCAAGACCATGGCATGTTTGCTTAATCACATTCATCCACCCTATTTTTGCATTGCCTTGCATATAAAAGCAAAATGGTTCTCTCTTTCATTATTCAATGTTCAAACACCCGTTTGAGTGAATCTCATGTTCGTCATTCCCATGCTACCTTTCTCTATCCTAGTATGCTTTGGTTTGGAATTCTGTACAAACTTTCATAGGCTTTTTAAATTAAGCATGGTACTTAGGTTAATTAGCCTTCCTGAATTAAATTGGACATAGAGTCTAGTTTGATTTTTGAACTGAAACTGCTAGTGTAGACTTTGGTTCTATGCATGCAGGAAATTCTCGAATCCAAAAGGGTAAGTCTTTGAGATGAATTCAAAACGGAGGTACATCAAAGTTTATTTAGTGAACTGTGTATGAAACCTTGATTAAAACAAAAATAAATCACACATCCGCCAAGATAGAACCACATGAAGATCCCGATGGCATGGTGAAAATAAGAAGTGCAATCATCCTTATCCATCTCTAGGATAAGATGAGGCCAATTTGAAGCTAAAAAGCAATGGAGGAGTCTTGCTCAATGGACTTAAAACGATGAGCCTTTTGCCGAAGGTAAATCGGTAGTTATCATATATTTAAATTAAATATTTTTTAAAAGTTTCAAATCTCATGTTTAAATTTTGCACATGCATCAACATTTTTAAAAAAAAAATCAAGACTATCATTTGTTTAAATTATAAAAAGTATTTTTCTATAAACAAAAAATATTTATTTTTTAAAAAAAATAAAAAATTAAATAATAATAATAGTAATAATAATAATAATATGAATATCACTTTTTAGTTACCATAACTTTTCAATAATAAAAATAATATATAATAACAATCTTTGCTTTGCTTAATAAAAATTCTTTGACTTAGATTTTTTAGAATAAAGATACAACCTCCCTTTCTCCTATAAAATAAAAAAACTTGGTGCTAGACATGTTCCCTTCGGGTATTCTTTTGCTACTAACAATTACAGGAATGAAGGATGAATGATGTCTAGAAACATGGGTATTGCAATACAAAATAAGGAGATCTCCAACATTCACACTTGGTTTTTAGTGTCAATTGCCATAAAAATCCAAGTGTGGGGGACCCAACCCCTTAGGGCCATTACTCGGCACGCATTTGGTTTGCACTCTATGTCGTCCCCTAATTTTTAGGGTCCATCAGGCATCATATGTCGGCCCCCACGGATCAGTAGTCGACACGCACAAGTACACAAGATTGATATCAAAAAGCATACTTTTATTGCTCATAGAAAAACATGATACATGGTTCAGGTTTACATAGATTGGACCATTGGCCTTATAGCATATATCAGAGTTCTAAGACAGCGGTTCTATACTATCGTGGCTCCATTCCTACAGGCAACTCGGAGTGCGGACAAAACCCTAGTATATTCCTACATCGTAAACATCATAGTCCTAACGTAGTCCTAGCGTAGCTTCCTCATGTAGTCGTGTGGCTCCGTCTTCATGTGTCCTTCGGTGTCCTATCCTCGTGTAGCACCAGTGGTTCCATCTTGGTGTATGATCTCGAACGGCTTCATCCTCGGATATACTCCTGCAGCTTCCTACCTAAAAACATAGGGAGAAGGGGGGTTGAGTACATACGTACTCAGCAAGCCCTAACTTTGGGTGGAGGAAAAGTAGATGGAGGCTATATGTGGAAGGGTTAGTGGTAAAGGTTGAGAAGTAATTGTAATTATAGGTTGGGCCCTTGTAGGGTATTCACCATCCTCACCAGTTCCCGAATTAAGTTATGGTTACCAAATCACAATATACGTCTCACCAGCGCATTATTGTTGTTGTAGTCTAATCATAGCGTCTCATCCGGGCATCTACCCATTCCAAGGACGTGGCTATTCGAATAGATTCAAGTAACTCTGCAGAGGTTGTACACTTTCCCCACACGGTAATTACAATTCCTTCCATGATCAGTGGTTAGAAAAGAATTACCGAGATCTCGTACCTGATAGTATGCATTCCTTAGGTGTCCATACATCTCCACTACGGCGCTCAGGGGTTGGGAAAGAGTTGGACGAGGAAGATCACTCAGCATCCTACGCCCAACCCGGACATGGAAGCTCACTCGCAACCCATGCCCTCACACACCTTGTGGAAGATCACTCAGCATCCACACTTAAAAGAAAATATATACATATAGCTCGCGAAAGTGCACTCAAAAGTTTTACGTGGAAGATCACTTAGCATCCACGCCCAACCAGACCATGGAAGATCACTTAGCATCCTACGCCGTCTCCTGCTCTACCGTTTGCCTACACCGGCCTCCTAAGTGGAAATGCACTTTGACCTAACAGGGTGTGGGATCAAGCCTACGCATATAGACGTGTGGCTGTACGAAATATCACATAGGGATGAATAAGAGACTATGAACCGGTCCTTAGGGGTGACTAAAACAGGTATCTCCGACAGGATATTCTACCACAGACATACCCGCCAAGTAATCTACACCTAGATTACCCCTACCCGTTTTAAGTCAGGTTGTCCAGTTTCACTATTTAAAGTTCCATAGCCATTATTCACAAGTTGTAATCACATCAAGGTAACCATCATAATATTATGTCTAATTTGTAATTCATCACAATTCCATATTAACTCATAAAATAGGGATAAGTAATATAGGTTGAATTTGTTGATTTGAAGGGATAGGGTATGGTGGGTTTTATGGTGGAGGCTAGCAATATTATGGTGGAAGGGAAATAGTGGAGGGAATGGTAAGGTGGAGGGAGAAGGTGGAAATTAGGACTTGCCTCGGTTCGCTGACGAGTATATCCAAGGTTCTTGATTCCTTTGCTTCTGTCTCCAGTGTCTTGTTGTAGCGGTACTTCGTCTTGGTGGATTAGTAATCCTTCGGGTCTTGATGTAGCCATGCTCCAGGGATCCATCGGGTTCCTTGTACGTCTTCTAATCTACGCGGTCTAGTGCTTGACAAACAAGAGACCCAGAACCAAATAATGCATATACAACAAGCATAACCAAACAAGCATAATCAACTAAAACAAGGAGAGGGATCCTAACGGGGTCGGGTGTATGTGATGGATAGGTTTATCCTAATTCTATCATTACTATGTGAACTTGAAGTAAGAGGTAGATGAAGGTTATCTATCCAATAAGATGGCTTCTACGGCTGAGTTAGTGTGGTGTGGTTATTTAATGGAAAATTAGACCACATTATTATCTTTCACTATTATGTGAACCTGAAAAGATAGAACCTGACCAAGTCATCATAGATGACTTGGCCTACTTCTACAGGTCCACTAGGGTTTGGTGGGGTTAACTAAATGGGAAGGTAGGGTCTAGGTGGTTTGGTACGGGCATATGTAGTTATTTATCCGCATGTAGGGTTCAGGCTAGGTTTGGATAGGTGGTGGGTAAGGCTAGTGACATGTATGCATATACATATATGCCTAGGGTTAGGTTAGCGACGCACACGCACATGCATGTGTATGCGCCTAGGGTTAGGTTAGGATAAAGAGGTGGAGGGTAGGGTTAGCCACACATAGGTATATGCCCTGGTATACATAATTATATATATAGGACTTACCATACACGTGTGTACATATATGCGGGGTTAACTGTTACTACGGTGAAAGATTATTCCTAGGGTTAACTATAGTGATACGGAGTTAGCCACACGGGGGCGTGTCCAGGTATCGGACATGTCCGTGCGCGTGTATATATATATAGGTGTACCTATTTTTGGTGATTAGGTACGGACATGTCGGAGCATATGACATGTCACCAAAACCTACTCACCCGTATAGGTACGTGGTTAGCTAGCACTACAGACGGTTATTAATACGGTTAGCATTTATATCAATTAAGTGTAGCGGTTAGCACTAATTATAAGAGAGAGAAGCAAATAAATATTACTAGAATTTAAATGGGCACCAAAATTAGGAACAATGATGTGGATAATTAGGGCATAATTTGGAATGAATTTTGATGGAAGAATGAAGTGGATTGGATTTAGGATGAGGGAGATATGGATTTTTTTCAAGATTAAATATAGGAAGGGAAATGTGGAATATATTTGGAAAATATTTCTAGAAGATAGGGTGATGGGAATGAGTGGGAAAATATTGGGTAGGATCTGGGGTGTACCTAGTTTATTTAGGAAATTTGCTGGGAATTTTCTGGGCAAGAGAAAATATAGTTTTACTCCTCCATGTACACTTTGTTTGGGTGCGCGTAGCAATTTTCAAAGCCGCCGACGCGTGGGGGTCGTGGTCTAGGACCAAGCTGAACGGATTGTGCTCATGGGCTCATGCACCGATCCGTGAAGCGCCCCTTTTTCTCTCCATGGTCCATGTGGACCGATGCTGCAGAAAGGGTGGAGACCCTTCCCTATGACACGTGGGGTCCGCGGGGCGAGGTGGCGTCCTCCCCGTTGGTTGCACGGGCTTGGTGGAGGATGTCGCCATTCTCCACTTTCGGGTGCTGCCGTCCGTGTCTCTGTCTCTCTGTCCCCGTGCGGCAGGAGAAGAAAAGAAAGGAAGGAGAGAGGAGAGAAGGAAGGGAAGGAGAGAAGGGTGGAGGGATCTGACGCAGGACACCGGCGCGGCCCTGGTGCTAGCGGCGCCGGGCGGTTGTTGTCCCGGGTGGTCCTCGGCGTGGGCGGGGAGAGCAAAGGGAGCGGAGGTGGAAGAGAAAGGAAGGGCGCATGGGAGGGAAGAGAGCGGGAGAGAACGGGGGAGAGAGCATGGTGTCCGGCGGCGGCCTCCACTCCGGGCGAGGTGGCCGGGCGGGCGATGCTCCGCAGCAGAGCGAGGCACAACGACGGAGGGGCACGAGCAAAGTGCGCCCCCGAAGCGGCGCAGTTGGCTTCGAGCACCGGCGAAGCAAAGCAGCAGGGAAGGAAGAAGAGAGGGAAGTGGAGGAGGGAGGAGAGGAGCCGGAGTCCGAGGTCGAGCTCGACGGGGCGAGGCCAGCGATGTCCATGGCGGGCTATTTATAGCTCGCGAGGAAGCACGATGAGGCGGTTCGTGGAGAAAAATATCTCCATGGCCGTTGGAGCTTGGCAGTGAAGGGATATGGCTGCCTTCGAGCTGGACGACGGGGAATCCGGGGGACAGGATAAGGATGGAGGAGGACGACAATGGAGAGAGGCGGTTCACGAGGATATTTTTGGGCAGCCATGGTTGCGGCACTCGACGACAACACACTAAGGCGGTGCGGCACAGTGAATACGCCGGGCGGACGCTGTATTTATTCCGGCTGCGGGAGGTAGAAGATGATGATGACATGTGGGGCCGCCTTGTAAGTGAGAGAAGGAGAGAGGGGAGAGGGTGGGTCTTTCGGGCCTGCTGTTTGTCGTGGCGGCCGAGATGGGCCCCGCCGATCCGTCCCAGTGTGGGAAGAAGGGAAGAGAGAGGAGAATGAGCCCAGCGAACGTTTTTCCCTTTTATTGATTGCTTTTCCAATTTCCCTTAAATTAACTAGGCATATTTGGATGCATCTAAATTGAGTTTGGAAAGGTTTTGAAGGGTGGGTGGTTGCGAATTAACAAGGATAATTCAAGGAGGGTTTGTAAAGATAGGTCAAGGAAATTTGGGAGAGGACTACCAAGGGTTTATGGAGAGAGAGATCAAGGAGAATATAATTGGTGCCAAGATAAATTCTAGAAAAAAAAACAAACAAACACGAGCACACAAGCAATCAAGCATTCCACACAAGGCAATCAATCAAACATTCAAGCACACGATTAAAATGCATATGGTGAATTTTAATGCAAGGGTTTTGGAAAAGATTTTTAAATACGGTTTTGCGAGAAATAAACTAATCAGGTTTTATTTTGTTGTAAATTATAAAAGTTCAAATTTTTAGTGATTTTTAAAATGATGCAAAAACACGGGTGTTACAAGTCTACCCCACTTAGAATGAATCTCGTCCCCCGAGATTCGAGGAAACTAGAGGGAGAAACCTAGAGAGAGAAAGAAAAACTAGAGAGAGAGAAAACTAATAGTGATTTCCTATTTATCTTACCATACTATCTTTCCATCTTCCCGAGAGGTCTTCAGTCTTCTATCGATCCTGGATCCTGTGGGTCGTCTTGTCATGCTTCTTGAGGTCTTCAAAATTCTTCATCTGATCCCTTGAGTGATGCTGACTTGTTCTTCTTAAGGCTACCCCACTTAGAAAATTTGATCTTCCAGTGTCATCAAATTTTGTATATCACGCTTTTTATTCTTCTTCTCATAGCTATTATTTTGAGCTGTAATACTACCCCACTTAGATGGTTTAGTCTTCTATGATTCACCCTTTGTTTTTGGCTTCTTGAGCTACCTGACTTCTTTTTCTTTTGATTCTTCCAGCTTTATGGTGATAACACTCTTGTCTTAGTTTCTTTTGAGCAACAATCACAGTATCTTGGGGTTCCATTTCTCATCAAGAAATTTGCACTATTACCTTCTTAGGATTCCACTTCTCATCTAGAAAGCTGCTTCTTAAGTAGCTTGCTCTTAACTTGTTTCTGCCCTATCTAATTCATGGGATCTGGGTCTACCCCACTTAGAAGATTTTGCCCTAAATCTTCTATTATAATCTTGAGATATTTCTAGGCTGATATTATTATGGCCTCTTGGCATATCATGTTTCGATTTATTTCCATTCCATATCGCCCTTATTTGTTTAGTTGGCATTTCATGTGCATAGGCATGTCGTTCTAGGGGAACAATCATGGGGATAACGGGACCGCGCTCATATTACTTCGAGCACAACAGGGATTACAATCATTAGGAGGGAAGGGAGGATGCAACTAGGCTACATGTACATCTTCCAAGAGGACTAATCCACTTCGCTGCGCTGGGTTGCTTTACTTCAAGGCTCCTTGGTCCTTCACCTGCTCGGCGATGCACTTCCTTAGGCTTCGGTCTACTCATCCAGGGTCTTCATGCAGATGGTCACGCACTCCATGATGGGGTGATCCTTGTAGGTCTGGCGTAGGTGTCGTAGGGCTTGGTGGGCGGCAGCTTGGTAGGCGTCCGTGAAGCGAAATCCGGTGACAGTCGTACTCCAAGCGTTGGTGACGTCGGGGAGGCCTCCACTCTTGGTGATGTAGATGGTGACCACACAATGCTCGTTGCCATGCTTTTCATACGTGCGGCCTTCATACACTAGGCGCTCTGGGATGCCCAGTATTTGCATGGTATTGTGGAGAAGCTGGGGAAAGCCTGGGGTGTTGATCCAGACTCCGGCCATTCTTGGCTATGGTTTGGTGGTAGTGATCGTGGGTGGATGGCAAGAGGGGTGGTTGCTCGAGGGAGGTGGAAGACTAGCAATGGGATGGTTGGGGTGGGGTGTTGAAGAAAGGTGGGGGGGTACTCTTTTATAGTGAGTCAGGGTAAGGCTTGCATAGGGCGCTTTGACTGGTCTTCAGGTGTGCGGTGGAAGGAAGTGGAGCGGGAGTGGGTTCCACTACACAGTGTGTCACTGTGGCGGGGTGTAGCCTTGATGACCGTGGTATGGTGGTGTAGCCTTGGTGTCTGTGCGGTGGCGATGTAATCTTGACGACTGTGCGACGTAGGCGTCGTCGAGTTGTAGTGTATTTCCCGGGTGAGAGGGTGATTTCTTGGTCATATCTTTCGTCATTTCTCCCTAAAATTTTCAGAAATATGTCTGTGCCGGCATAATTTTCCAAATATTATCGCAACTTCTTCAATTCAACAAGTAGCTTAAGGTCTTTTATACGGTAGCGGACGCATTACAAGGATATACAAGATTGTAAATCCAATGAGGGGAGGGATTAGGATAGCCAGAAGGGTGACAATGAATATTTCTTCATCTAGGTCCATCTTGTAAGTTTCAACTTCTGCTTTGACGGTGTACTTTAAACTCCTTGTTGTCTTCTTCGGCAATCTTCGGCTTGTAAAACTCCTTTGGGACTTCTTCTTGATCCTTGATACCGAGTCAGCACATGATTATCGGGGTTGTGTGGGTGATTGTTGCTTATAGCGGGGAGTTGGGGTGATATAAGGGGTAGCTGAGGGGGTTTTATAGGCGTTCGTCGGTGGAATCCGAGCGAATGTGCGCAATCATTGGTGAGCATCGCGGGTACAGTGGCGTCGTGGGAGTCAGCAACAACAGCATCGGGCGTCGGTGCGCGGAGGGGATAGCACGAGGGGCGGTGGTGCGTGGTGTCGGCATGCGGCGGGTGGTGCGTCGCACTGTGGAGAGGACGAGTGCAACAGTGACGGCATGCACGGCGTTCGCGGCTTTCCACGCTTGGTTTGTCGTGGTAATCGTCTCGGTGTCTTCACTAATAATTGCGGTGGCTTAACTAGTTGTTGATCTTCATCTTGTCTTCTTGATAAATCTTCTTCTGATGGTCTTCTTAATACTCTCGGGTGATGGTTACCTGCATGTTAGTTTAAAGTCTACTCTATGGGAAAGAGAGGATGAGAGAGAAGAGCATAAGGTAAGGAAAAGGATCTATTCCTAATAGATAGAGGTAGGGAGAGGGGAAAGCATAAGGTGAGAAGGGAAGAGGTCTATGGGGCATTTGTAACAAAAGCAAACAAGATTCTAGAAAACAATCAAGGTTTGTCAAGCAAGCGCATACTACTTTCGCGTAATCTAATCACATAGGAGCACTCCAAGTCTAAACTCTATGTCACTCTATCTATACTACTCATAATTTTGAAGGGGATGAGAAAAGAGAGAAAAGTTGTTTTTGAAATAGAAGGTCAAGGTAAGGTAAGAGTTAAGGGTTATAAGCAAGATTTTTGAAAATAGTTTTTAGAAAAAGCGTTCCTAACTAAAATCTAATCTATGGGTTTGTCCTACAGTCCAAGTATAGCTCGATACCACCCCCTGCCGGCCCCTAATTTTTAAGGTCCACTGTGCATCATATGTCGGCCCCTCGGATCGAGGCCGACACGCACAAGTACACAAGATTGATATCAAAAAGCATACTTCTATTGCTAATAGAAAAACATGATACATGGTTCGGATTTACATAGATTGGACCATTGGCCGTATAGCATATATCAGAGTTCTAAGACAGCGGTTCTATACTATCGTGGCTCCATTCCTACAGGCAACTCGGAGTGCGGACAAAACCCTAGTATATTCCTACATCGTAAATATCATAGTCCTAACGTAGTCCTAGCGTAACTTCCTCATGTAGTCGTGCGGCTCCGTCTTCATGTGTCCTTCGGTGTCCTATCCTCATGTAGCTCCAGTGGTTCCATCTTGGTGTATGATCTCGAACGGCTTCATCCTCGGATATACTCCTGCAGCCTTCCTACCTAAAAACATAGGGAGAAGGGGGTTGAGTACATACGTACTCCGTCCAAGCCCTAACTTTGGGTGGAGGAAAAGTAGATGGAGGCTATATGTGGAAGGGTTAGTGGTAAAGGTTGAGAAGTAATTGTAATTATAGGTTGCGCCCTGGTAGGGTATTCACCATCCTCACCAGTTCCTGAATTAAGTTATGGTTACCAAATCACAATATACATCTTACCAGCGCATTATTGTTGTTGTAGTCTAATCATAGCGTCTCATCCCGGCATCTGCCCATTCCAAGGACGTGGCTATTCGAATAGATTCAAGTAACTCTGTAGAGGTTGTACACTTTTCCCCACACGGTAATTACAATTCCTTCCATGATCAGTGGTTAGAAAAGAATTACCGAGATCTCGTACCCGATAGTACGCATTCCTTAGGTGTCCATACATCTCCACTACGGCGCTCAGGGGTTGGGAAAGAGTTGGACGAGGAAGATCACTCAGCATCCTACGCCCAACCCGGACATGGAAGCTCACTGGCAACACATGCCCTCACACACCTTGTGGAAGATCACTCAGCATCCACACTTAAAAGAAAATATATACATATAGCTCGCGAAAGTGCACTCAAAAGTTTTACGTGGAAGATCACTTAGCATCCACGCCCAACCAGACCATGGAAGATCACTTAGCATCCTACGCCGTCTCCTGCTCTACCGTTTGCCTACACCGGCCTCCTAAGTGGAAATGCACTTTGACCTAACGGGGTGTGGGATCAAGCCTACCCATATAGACGTGTGGCTGTACGAAATATCACACAGGGATGAATAAGAGACTATGAACCGGTCCTTAGGGGTGACTAAAACAGGTATCTCCGACAAGATATTCTACCACAGACATATCCGCCAAGTAATCTACACCTAGATTACCCCTACCCGTTTTAAGTCAGGTTGTCCAGTTTCACTATTTAAAGTTCGATAGCCATTATTCACAAGTTGTTATCACATCAAGGTAACCATCATAATATTGTGTCTAATTTGTAATTCATCAAATTCCATATTAACTCATAAAATAGGGATAAGTAATATAGGTTGAATTTGTTGATTTGAAGGGATAGGGTATGGTGGGTTTTATGGTGGAGGCTAGCAATATTGTGGTGGAATGGAAAATAGTGGAGGAAATGGTAAGATGGAGGGAGAAGGTGGAAATTAGGACTTGCCTCTGTTCGCTGACGAGTATATCCAAGGTTCTTGATTCCTTTGCTTCTGTCTCCAGTGTCTTGTTGTAGCGGTACTTCGTCTTGGTGTAGTAGTAATCCTTCGGGTCTTGATGTAGCCATGCTCCAGGGATCCATCGGGTTCCTTGTACGTCTTCTAATCTACGCGGTCTAGTGCTTGACAAACAAGGGACCAGAACCAAATAATGCATATACAACAAGCATAACTAAACAAGCACAATCAACTAAAACAAGGAGAGGGATCCTAACGAGGTCGGGTGTATGTGATGGATAGGTTTATCCTAATTCTATCATTACTATGTGAACTTGAAGTAAGAGGTAGATGAAGGTTATCTATCCAATAAGATGGCTTCTACGGCTAAGTTAGTGTGGTGTGGTTATTTAATGGAAAATTAGACCACATTATTATCTTTCACTATTATGTGAACCTGAAAAGATAGAACCTGACCAAGTCATCATAGATGACTTGGCCTACTTCTATAGGTCCACTAGGGTTTGGCGGGGTTAACTAAACGGGAAGGTAGGGTCTAGGTGGTTTGGTACGGGCATATGTAGTTATTTATCCGCATGTAGGGTTCAGGCTAGGTTTGGATAGGTGGTGGCTAAGGCTAGTGACATGTATGCGTATACATATATGCCTAGGGTTAGGTTAGCGACGCACACGCACATGCATGTGTTTGTGCCTAGGGTTAGGTTAGGATAAAGAGGTGGAGGGTTGGGTTAGCCACACATAGGTATATGCCCTGGTATACATAATTATATATATAGGACTTACCATACATGTGTGTACATATATGCGGGGTTAACTGTTACTACGGTGAAAGATTATTCCTAGGGTTAACTATAGTGATACGGAGTTAGCCACATGGGGGCGTGTCCAGGTATCGGACATGTCCGTGCGTGTGTATATATATAGGTGTACCTATTTTTGGTGATTGGGTACGGACATGTCGGAGCATATGACATGTCACCAAAACCTACTCACCCGTATAGGTACGTGGTTAGCTAGCACTACAGACGGTTATTAATACGGTTAGCATTTATATCAATTAAGTGTAGCGGTTAGCACTAATTATAAAAGAGAGAAGCAAATAAATATTACTAGAATTTAAATGGGCACCAAAATTAGGAACAATGATGTGGATAATTAGGGCATAATTTGGAATGAATTTTGATGGAAGAATGAAGTGGATTGGATTTAGGATGGGGGAGATATGGATTTTTTTCAAGATTAAATATAGGAAGGGAAATGTGGAATATATTTGGAAAATATTTCTGGAAGATAGGGTGATGGGAATGAGTGGGAAAATATTAGGTAGGATTTGGGGTGTACCTAGTTTATTTAGGAAATTTGCTGGAAATTTTCTGGGCAAGAGAAAATATAGCTTTACTCCTCCATGTACACTGTTTGGGTGCGCGTAGCAATTTTCAGGCCGCTGACGCGTGGGGTCAGGGTCTAGGACCAAGCTGAACGGATTGTGCTCATGGGCTCATGCACCGATCCGTGAACTGCCCCTTTTTCTCTCCATGGTCCATGTGGACCGATGCTACAGAGAAAGGGTGGAGACCCTTCCCTATGACACGTGGGGTCCGCGGTGCGGTGGCGTGCTCCTGTTGGTTGCACGGGCTTGGTGGAGGATGTCGTCATTCTCCACTTCCGGGTGCTGCTCGTCCATGTCTCTGTCTCTGTTCCCGTGCGGCAAGAGAAGAAAAGAAAGGAAGGAGAGAGGAGAGAAGGAAAGGGAAGGAGGGAAGGGTGGAGGGGATGCGGGACGCCCGGGCCCTGGTGCTAGCGGCGCCGGTGGCTGCTGTCCGAGTGGTGCTCGGTGTGGGCAGGGAGAGCAGAGGGAGCGGAGGTGGAAGAGAAAGGAAGGGCGCGCGGAGGGAAGAGAGTGGGAGAGAACGAGGGAGAGAGCATGGTGTCCGGCGGCGGCCTCCACTCCGGCGAGGTGGCCACAGGGCGACGCTCCGCAGAGCGAGGCACAACGACGGAGGGCACGAAGTGTGCGCCCCCCGAGCGGCACAAAGTGGCTTCGAGCACCGGCGAAGCAAAGCAGCAGGGGAAGGAAGAAGAGAGGGAAGTGGAGGAGGGAGGAGAGGAGCTGGAGTCCGAGGTCGAGCTCGACAGGGCGAGGCTTCGCGGTGTCCATGGCGGGCTATTTATAGCTCACGAGGAAGCACAGTGAGGCGGTTCGTGGAGAAAATATCTCCATGGCCGTTGGAGCTTGCCCGTGAAGGGATATGGCTGTCTTTGAGCTGGGACGACGGGAATCGGGGGACGAGGATAAGGATGGAGGAGGACGACAATGGAGAGAGGCGGTTCGTGAGGATATTTTTGAGCAGCCATGGTTGCGGCACTCGACGACAACACACTAAGGCGTTGCGGCACAGTGAATACGCGGCGGACGCGGTATTTGCGCTGCTGCCGGAGGTAGAAGATGATGATGACATGTGGGGCCGCCTTGTAAGTGAGAGAAGGAGAGAGGGAGAGGGGTGGCTGCTGGGCTGCTGCTGTCGTGCGGCCGAGATGGGCCCTGCTGGGCCGGTCCAGTGCGGGAAGAAGGGAAGAGAGAGGAGAATGAGCCCATGAACGTTTTCCCTTTTATTGATTGCTTTTCCAATTTCCCAGAAATTAACTAGGCATATTTGGATGCATCTAAATTGAGTTTGGAAAGGTTTTGAAGGGTGGGTGGTTGGGAATTAACAAGGATAATTCAAGGAGGGTTTGTAAAGATAGGTCAAGGAAATTTGGGAGAGGACTACCAAGGGTTTATGGAGAGAGAGATCAAGGAGAATATAATTGGTGCCAAGATAAATTCTAGAAAAAAAAGGCAAACAAACACGAGCACACAAGCAATCAAGCATTCCACACAAGGCAATCAATCAAACATTCAAGCACACGATTAAAATGCATATGGTGAATTTTAATGCAAGGGTTTTGGAAAAGATTTTTAAATACGGTTTTGCGAGAAATAAACTAATCAGGTTTTATTTTGTTGTAAATTATAAAAAGTTCAAATTTTTAGTAATTTTTAAAATGATGCAAAAACACGGGTGTTACACTCTATCTCCTTACACATGCTTTGCTCCTATAAGTTTGATTTTGTCTAAAATGCCAAACATGCTAATTGAAATGAAAAATAAAATCTTGCCAAACTATGAACTTGATTTTGAAAAGGTTGGCTGGCATAAACTTTATACCTAGTTCATATACTTGTTACTTGTGGACCCATCTTTATTAGAAAAATATGTCAACTAAGTTGTTGTAAAGTGAGATATAGCTAATACTATAGAAATCCTATCTGCTCTATGTAAGCTCTTGGAGAATTTATGCTTTGCTAAAACTTCAAAATCTATAGCAATACTTCTCCTCAATGGTGATATTTCCTACCAAAGCCATATGATGATTTGAACATTGCAAAACCATACTCATATACTACTTGTTATCATGTTGAGCTTTGTCAAATTGTTGTGACCCGTGTAAGATCCTTGCCATGCACCCATGATCAAGATTCACTTGCACGCCACAAATAAATGTTGACTTTTACACTAAGAGTTACACACTATATGTCATGCATCCACCAAATAAATAAAACTCCAATTATTTGACATGTCTCTCTCAATAATGTTTCCACTACCAAAAAGAGGGTATGAGCTATGCAAAAAAATAGAGAAAACAAAATTCCATACCAAAATGGTATGAGAAAAAAAGAGAAAAAATATCCATGCAAAAGCATGAGAGAAAAAAAAGAGAGAAAAAAATGGGTATCTCGATGCCCGCTAGAGAGAATAAAAAGATAGCTCATACTCTCCCAAAAATTGAAATAAGAGTCATGCACAAGGAGTACAAAAATACTACAAAGTCCACACACTTACACTTCTTGATCAAAGTGTATGGTTTGCATCTCCTTGGATCCGGTTTTTGACTTAGCAATATTATGTGATGCAAGTATGCCTCTCTTTTCATCCCTACCCAAAGTTCCACATAAGCCATTTAGAAATAGGGTGAAAAAGAGGGAAAATTCAAAAGCCTTTGGTAAGGATACATACACCATTGAGCAATTTAAAAGAACCATTTGAGGGGAAGTATAAGCTATATTTTCAATTTCAAAAATACTAAAAACTTCAAGTATGCTTCATAGATGGAAAGTGATGACTTGGTCTCACTGTCATTCCACTTTACAACCGCTCAAAGCGACATGATTGACACTTCAAAATCCACAGGTACGAGGAATGACATGGAATATCTTTTATGCTAGTGTCACATCTTTTGAAGTCATGATTCATAGTTACATTTACCTTTACTCGAGAACGAGTAAAGAAACAAGTGTGGGGGAGCATGTTGGCGGCTCTTATTGCCTAATTTTAACCGCCAACATTCTAATAATATCCACTCAAATAATCACCAAACATAGAATTAGGGCTTACAATTAACAAGTTCCACAAAGTTTTGGTGATTTACCTTCTGCAGGAGGATATGTCGGAGCAACACAAGAAATGTGCACCAAAGCATATGCAAAACGCAGCAAAACATCACTCGACATGAGCCCAAGGAGGACAGCCCACATACCCGACAAATCTGGGCCCAAACAAGAGGATAAACAGGCCTAAACACAAATCAAATGGACTCCAATTGAGCTTTGCCATATAGCGATGGATCCTAGGCATCACTATAGGCCAAATGGATGAAGAAACGGGCCCAACGGGGCTGAAAAGGGTGCGGCCGCACTAGGGTGCGCCCGCACCATTTCTGGCTCTATTCGGGCCCAACTTTCGCGTGGAGATCAACACCGATGTACCCAAGGCGGTTCTGGTGGTTATTGCCTCAATCAATGCACCTACATATCGGTTTTGAGGTCGGTTTGGGCTATTCAAGAGGGGGAAATCTTCCATTCAACCCCCTCCTCTCCACCTATAAAAGGAGGCCTCCACCCTCCTCATTTCACACACCACCAAGGAGCAACACTCCAACATATTTTAAGATGTAGAAATAGTACTAGGCTAGTTGGGAGTTAGGGAGAGGTGCTCAAGTTTCAGAGGAGTCCTCGAAGGTCCGGTATGATCTTGTATCGTTCCATCCTCGGAGGTTCGATATGATCTTGTATCGCTTCTCTATAAGACTTAATTCTTTTATATATTCATCTTCTCTTATTACTGAATTTCCTTTCATGG
This sequence comes from Chrysopogon serrulatus, assembly GCA_015844335.1. Taxonomy (NCBI): domain Eukaryota; kingdom Viridiplantae; phylum Streptophyta; class Magnoliopsida; order Poales; family Poaceae; genus Chrysopogon; species Chrysopogon serrulatus. The sequence goes on from JADLZL010007415.1 coordinate 49,116, forward strand.
TTATCTTGTTCATGCCTTAGTAGTTTAGTGAAGTATGGTTAGTATAGTGGTTTACACCTTGGCATGGAATCTCCGTTCGACCGAATGCTCTAGTTATCATATGTGGCTAGAGTAGTAATCGATAGTGTGGATGTGGTATCTACACTATAGGTTACCTGAGTTTGCGTTCAACCCCACGGATAGTTGTGGTAGCCCTAGAGGTGACAGCTCTGATAGTGTGGACGTGGTATCTACACTATAGGTTACCTGAGTTTGCGTTCAACCCCACGGATAGTTGTGGTAGCCCTAGAGGTGACAGCTCTGACCAGGCCTTTGTATTCCACCACGTTCGGGTTGGTATTTTCGTAGAGCTTTTGGTAGCCTTCCCCGGACTACCGCTTCCCAGTCTTCTTGAGAGTCGGAAAGGTACTGCTGCTCCAAAGTGTCATGGTGTGGTCGCTATGTTTAACCTTTGCTTAGTTATCTTCTATAGTATGAGCTAGAATAGAACCATAGTAATAGAGAAGTCATAGGAACCTTGAACTCTTCTGTTGTCCTCCCAGCTTAGTCGGTCTACTCTGCTATCTTATCATGGAGTTCTCCTGTGTGTCACTTATCTAAAATCTATATCTTTGTTACTTACCCCCACATTAGTTTAGTCGGTACGCTAAGTTAATAGTTACATGAGGGTTAATTATCAGCTTCTTCAACCATTGCTTCCCTGAGGATAAATACGATACCCTGAAATACTCTTGGGTGAAAGCTACAACGGTATCCATGTGCTTGCGGATTTCTCTGTTTGCGTAACAAAATACCAACAGGCTTTCTGGTGCCATCGCTGGGGATACAAACCTAACGATGACGCTAAGAAATGCCAACAGGTATTTTTATATGTCCTCTCCAAGATCTTACTTGTCTCAAGGCCCTACATCTATAGCTTATGTGGAGTTTGGGGTAGGAATACTTAAAAGGCATACTTAGAATATTAATATTGTAAAGCCAAAGCATGGATAAACAAAGTAAAATGACATACAAACATGATCAAGAGTGCAAGTGTGCGGATATGAGTGGAAGGATGACTCCTCAAAGACTATCTCCAAATCTAGATGCTTGAGATCATGGGCTATCTTTAATGCTCATCCTCTTTTTTTGCTTGACACTTTTTTCGCCACTCTCTTTTTTTAGCATTTTTCCCTAACACTCTCTTTTTTATTTTAGAATATATAGCCCATGTCTCTTTTCCAAGCTTGTATGGAAAATAGAGAGAGATCTTGAATGCATGGGATCTTTATTTTGTGGAAAGATGAGAAGGCATGTGTGTGGAGAGGTGAAAAGGAATGTGTGTGCTAGTTCTCAATGTAAGAACATAGCATAAGTGTGAAAGACATGTTTTTGCTTACTCTCAGTGTAAGAGTACAACATATATGGTGGAGTGTATGTGATCTTGATCATATAAGCATGGTGCATCACTCACTAGGGTCACATAATTTGACAAAACTCAAAACTAATTCTCTGCGGCAAGAAAGTGTGTGTTTGTGAAGATCCTATGGCTCTAATTTGACATTTATACCATAGAGAAGTTATTAAGCCATGATTTTAGATTTTGTTCAAAACAAGTCTCCAAACTACTTGATTAGAAACAAGGACTAGTCTTGTCATCACTATATCACACTTCACAACAACTTAGGTAATGTTATCCTAATTAAGGTTTCCACAAGCATAAAGTGAAAGACAAGGAATAAAGATTATGCAAGCCAATCTCAAAAGAAAAGTCATGATTAAGCATTTGGGTCATATTTTAGAGTTCATCAAGTTTTAATAACACTAAGCAAACTTGCTTCTTTGACGAGTGCAAAAAAACACTTGGCAAAGAATTCTTTGCCGAATGCTTTTTTTTACTCGGCGAAGAAACAAGTTTGCCTACTGTTTTTTTTTGTTTGCCTAGTGTTTTTTACGCGACATTCGGCCAAGGATTTCTTTGCGGAGTGTCTGAAAGATTGCACTTGGCAAACTTCCGAACACTCGGCAAAGAGCCGAACTCTGATAGTGTTAGAGCATCTCCAATGACTCGGTATTTCAACTTGCTATCCTTATTTTCTTAGCAAAATCATAAAAAACCCTCTCCAACTCCTCAAATCAACTTCTCATTTATCCTAAGTAGCTATTCTTTCCAAGACGCGGATATATATTGTCATCTTGTCATCTTGCTTTTAGAAGAGGTGGCGGTGAAAAAATAATTTTATTTCTGTTTCAGGGTTCCTGATGTAAGTTTTCAAGAGGTGGAAGGATATAAACATAATTTTGTTTCTGTCTCAGGGTTCCTGATGTAATTTTGATCTGTGTTTGGTAAGTGAATTATGTCAAACTATTGGAGAGAGACTTTTTTTCATTTGCCATATATTTTAGAGAGTTACCAAATCACAAGATTTGCCAAGTGAATTTTGGTAAACTCTTGGACATGCTGTTAGTCCGATTGTTCTAGCGAGAATACGGTAATCAAATAATAAAATGGAAAGTAAACTATATATTATTCTTGTATTGGCAAACATGAAAAAACAGAGGCAGGCTTAGAACTAGCTTTTGATCGCTGTTGCTGCCTGCTTATTCAGCCGTACAGCCGTAGCTCGAACATGCATCACGCGCGACTTCTATAGTCTTATCTTATTACAGATAAAAGATGTTTAAAAGGGCCACACACACATCTCCAAGGCATGCTTGCTCGATCTCCGCCTTGCATGCAGACATGCCTATAGATATGCTGGAGATCGATCTGGACATCTTCAATCAGCAGCGGTACGGGACAAACCCAATCTTCCCTCCACGCACGTCGTACACCACCTCCGTCGACGTCTGCGCCATGCTCCCGATCACGGCGCCACCATCAGGATCATGGTGCGCAGCAAACGCGAGGCACCCGATGGAGAAGGGGTTCTCGGGGTCGGGGAAGTACATCATTTCGTCCATCCCCAAGTCAAGCTCGGCCCCGCCGGCGAACTTGAGCGTCACGACCGGCGCGAAGATAGCCTTCAGCCCGGTGAAGTTGTAGCACGTGTCCAGCCTTCCGAGCGGCGGCGCGACACGGTACTGCGACATGGACATGCGGAAGCTGTCGCGGAGGACCGCGTACACCTTGGGCTGGAGGTAGGTAAACATCGTGTGCAGCTCGAAGATCGTGTCTCCGGCGATGTTCACCGGCGGGATCGGGAGGTCCGGGCCGCCGAGGGCCAGCCCGACGAGCTCCACGACGTACAGATTCCCATTGCTTGGGCTGCTCCTCAGCGGCGTGTAGCTCACCTTGCGTCCCACGAGCTCCGGCTTGGTGGCGCCGAAGGAGAGGAAGCCTACCGAGCCCGCGGCGGACGACGGCAGGCAGTAGGAGAAGGTGACCGCGTCCGGAGAGGAAGGAACGAGGCGAGACGGCAGCGAGTGGCTGTTCCGGCTGAGGTCGAGGATGCCGGTTGAGCTATCGGCCGGCGCGATGCCGGCCTCGAGACACGCGATCCTGAAGTTGTCCACCGTGGTCGACGGCGTCAGCGTCAGCGTGTCGGTGAGGAACGTCGCATTGCCGAGGAAAATGTTGTTCAAGGTGAAGCTGCGAGTGCAGCTGCGCCCGGAGCAGCCTTTGAACGGGCAGTCCGGCGAGCCACAGGGGACTTGGGCGATGGAGGACGACGCCGACGGGTCGAAGGGGTGGTCGCACGGCACGTTGGCGCCGCACGGCACGCACTTTAGCAGCGTGGCTCCGGTGGTGGTCGTGTCGAATCCCACGGCGAACTGCTTCACCGGAGTGCCGAAGCCAGCGAGGACGTGGTACTCGAACGCACCGGCCAGATCTTCGATGGGATCGCCTGTGCTGGGGAGCGAGATCCCTCTAGGTGATGTCGGCTCGGGTGCAGGGGCCGGGGACCTAAGGTTGTTGTCGTCTCTGAACAGGGAGCGAAGGCGAAGCGTGTCCCGGTGGAGGACGTCGGCCACGGATGGCCTTTGCAGCTCCTTCTGTCCGGCGCCGAGAGGGGAGCATGGACTCAGCCGGTGCACCACAGGCACTGCGTCGCTGCTGCTCGACCCTACAATGTTAGTTTATGTCGTCACAGCTTAACATGATCGACATCCTTACAGGTTAATAAGGTAAATATATATATACTGTCTGTGTAGGCAGCGACTGTATCTGTATTTTATATTAGTTTCCACCAAAATATGACCACTCACCAGGGGATTGTACGTTGGAGCAGGTCGACGTCAGTTTCGGCTGCCGTGCGTCTCTGTTGGAACGGAGAACGTAGTTCCTTCCGCCATGGGTGTAGCTGGTGTGGTAGGAGCAGCAAAGATAGGGCGAAACAAGGAGCACCAAGCACGCGAGCAGAGAGGGAACGGCCGAGGCCATATTGCAGCTTACTTGATCTAGCAGCCAAGCTGCTAGTGCACTACGGTAAGCTCTCGTTGAGTATACTTGGAGACTAAAGCCGATGGTAGTCGTAGTTGTAGAGCAGGGTAGCAGGAGCCTGCCACATATATATAGTAGACGAGTAGCCAGCATTGTTCTTGTAGAGTTCTCGTATACGACGATTGTAGATCAAGGAGAATATAATAATTATTCTTACCATTTGTATTTGGTTCTAACCATGTTTATGTGCTTTCCGCGTTCAGCCCAAAGCGTTTCGTTAATGCATACGGAAGCGCACTGGCTTGGGTGTAACGCCCGGCCATGGATAACTTGCTGGAATTTTACTCCAACCGTAGAATGGAAGTTCAGCTAGATGGTAGGGATACAGATGTTTTGTACTCTCTTCATTCTAAATTATAAGTCGCTTTGAGTTTTTTGGTACATCTATTTTTCTAGTGCCGGTTTCTCTTGACAACAGCCAGTTAAAATTGGCCCTACTTTTAGTGGTGGATTTCTTAAGAAACCATTAGTAGAAATACGATTTTCACTGGCGGTTCGTTAAAAAAACCACCATTAGAAATTATGTATTTCTATTGGTGGTTTTTCTTAAAAATCCGCCATTAAAAATAGTTTGAAATTGATTTTTTAGTTTTTCAAACTTCCTCCGAATTTGTCGATCTCAAAACTCCTAAAATAAAAGTTCTAAAATAAAAGTTATAGATCTCGAAACTCCTAAAATAAAAGTTCAAAAATAAAAGTTGTAGATCTCGAAATGTTATAAAACTTTGTAGTTGAAACTTTTTAATTTGAAATCATCTTTTCATGGAAAACCACGTCGAATTAGTCAAAATTTGAAATTCAAATTTTGCAAACGACCTCAGATGGAGAAACTCCTAAAATAAAAGTTACAGATCTCGAAAAGTTATGTAACTTTGTAGTTGACAACTTGTCATTTGAATTCGTTTAGAGCCTTAAACACTCAATTCATGCTCAGTTTTGTATAATATGTGAGTAAAGAAAAAATAATATGAACACATGTGAGTGTGTGGTGCAGTGGTAAAGGAGGTACCGTGTGAGGGCCAAGTTGCGGGTTTGAAGGCTAGCGGCTGCGAAGCCATGCAATTTTACGAGGAGACGGGCAGGCAAGGCCTCTCCAATGCTTAACAAAAATTCTATTTTTTCAATATTTTTTCGCTTTTCTAGACAGCCATTTCTACTAGCGGTTTACTAATGAACCACCAGTAGAAATGGGCCATTTTCACTGGCCTCTTATACTGGCAATTCGGAAAAACATCAGTATAAATAGGTTTGGAAGCATAGGCGGTTCCGAAAAACACCAGTACAAATAGGTTTGGATAGAAATCTTCTTTGCACTAATTGGGGGCGGGGGTGATAGTACATTGAAGCAGTATTCCATTTGTCCTGTTTCGGATTCTATGTAATTTGAATTTAACAGCTTAAGTAGCATGTACTATTAATATTTGATTCACTTATCTCTATCATATATAAGGTTTCTTGGTTATTGTACCCTTGATCCGCTTTTGGCGGCCTCTCTTACACTGCCTTGATAATGGCGATCTTGGCACATGCTCCTGTGCAACTATGGTGCTTGCCAACAGGTTTCATATGGTGATAAATCCAGAAAAATGTGTAGGAGGGGCTTGTTGAACCTTCTAACAACTTCAGTCTCTTCTCAAGTGTACCAATAGAAAAAAACTTTCTAGGGTGCTAAGAATAGCTCCATAGATCTAGCGACCGTAGGGGGTGGGCTAGAGCCCCACCCTCCCCACTGCTAGATCCGTCCCTAGTTCTATACATACGAATCTAATGGTATTTTGTATCCCTCTACAAAGTTTAGAATTCTATTTTGTTGTAGTCCTCTAGATTCATATCAGACTCGTGCAAGACTGAGCTTAAATTTGATTATTGCTTACACATGTTAATAACCAAGCTATGCGTGCCTAGGATGCAAAAGCAAACTTTATTCCTTGCTCAAGCTGCCACATGATGCTTGTTTATGACATATGGATAATTAAGCCCTGTTGACTATAATTATGTACTAGATAATTAATACTTGTTGAGTTTTTGCATTGAGACATACAAGTTTGTTCTATGCCTTCGAGACCTCTTCGGACCGTGTTTTGCATGAGTCTGATCTGAATCTAGAACACTACTGACTTCACTACTAGTGTTTTTGCATTGATGAGGATGAAGATATTGTGGGAATCCTATGCCCTACTGACTTCACTACTAGTAAGAAGAGGCACAAGAAGCTAAAGGATCCCCTTCCCTCTATAATTCCTATGGTGCAGCAAGAGGCAGGAGCTCAAGACTGGTGGCTTCAAAAAGAACTCTACTCTTGAAGTGCTGAACACCAAGCCTTTAACCATGATCCCAACTTCTCCAATCCATGAGCCTACTCAAGGAGATTGTGGAAGGCATCACCACCGGGTTCCTATAGATCCATCCTAAGGATGTGTCTGATGCCCTGATCAAGATGGATGCCATTGATAGCAACAACTAAATATGTCATCGCTGAGGCACTGCTAGCATTTGGTGTGCCTTGCTCTTTTTGGTGTGTTAGTTAGCCCCCTCTGAATGCCTTGCCTTCGTGCAGGCCAAATAATTATATAGCTATCGGTATGGGGCTGTAAACTTTAGGCTACTTTTATCATGATCTAAACCTTGATCACTCTATCAGCAACTTTATGTGGTTTTATTCTGTGCTGTTTGTGCTGTGGTTTTTTCCCTACCTTTCTTTAACTTTTTTTCCCATAGTTTTTGTTGTTGATACCTGGTGTGTCAACATTCTGGACAACCCTCTACCATGTTTCCCAATAGATAACAACTAGAACATCAATATACTAGTTTGGAATGTAAGGGGTATAAGTTCACAGGAGAAGTAGGATGCTAAGATTGATGAGAGTGCTTGTCACATTATTTGTCTACAGGAAACAAAACATGAGCTCTTTGATACTTCCTAACTGAAGAAGATTTGTCCAAGCCATCTTGACAAGTTCTTGTTCTCTCCATCCATTGGTGCCTCTTGAGGCCTCATAACTTTTTCATGCCACACTTGTTCATGCAAATAGCTATGTCATTACTGTCCAATTCAGTTGCTCAATCAATGATAATTCTTTTCATCTTCCAATATTTATGGTCCACCTTCGACTAAATAGAAATTTGGCTTTATTACCTAGTTAATCAATCTGGACACAACTGATTTCAATAATTGGATTCTTGCTGGAGACTCCAACCTCTATAAATCTCAAGAGGATAGATATTAACCTAGAGGCAATCTTAATAATATGCAAATGTTTAATGAGCTAATCATTGATACCTTGATCTTACTGACATTTCCTTCACTGGTTAGAGATACACATGGAGTAATATGCAGATTGACTCTTTGCTTGTCAAACTTAACTAGGTCTTTACCTCATCTTATTGGAATCTCAGTTACACTGCAACTGGCATCCAAGTGCTGTCAAGATCAATTTCTAATCATATCCCTTTTGTCATCAACATTGGAACCAAGATTCCAGGGCTACTGTCTTCAGATTTGAAAATTATTAGGTTGAAAATGAAGACTTTTTGGACGATTGATCTTGACAGGAATAGTTCCCCTTTCTTTGCCAATCCAACCAGAAATGTCTCTCAAAAGCTAAAGCAGGTAAGGCGTGGATTGAAAGTTTGGAGCAGAAATTTCTCCAACCTTGGTAAACTTATTCACTACAACGGGTTCTCATTTTCCTAGATGACGTTGAAGAGCAAAGACCTCTCTCTTCTCTTAAGGTAACTTTAAGGCTTTTAACTAAGAATCAACTGGCAAACCTTCTAGAAGGTAAAGTTTGGAGATGAAAACACTTCTTTCTTCTAGGCTATGGCAACACAGAACCACAACAGAAACAATTTTATGGTATCAATCAAGACCAATGATAATAGGATCCTTAGTGATCATGAACGAAAAGCAAATTATCTTTTTGAATCCTTCTTTAACAGACTTGGGACCAGTGAGTTTTATCATATCCTTTTTGATCTTGGCAGCCTCCTCACAATAAGTTCTTGACAATCTTGATGATGATTTCAACAGTGAGGAAATTAACATGACCATCGAAAGCATCCCTAATGATCATATCCCTAGACCTAAAAGGTTTAATGGTTTCTTCATCAAAGAATACTGATATATTATTAAAAATGATTACTTGAGAATCTTTTCAGAGTTCATTAGTGGTGTTGACGGTGGATAGCGTCAACACTTTATAAATCACAAGGCATGGAGCATACATCAAAATCTAGAAGGTTAGGGTTTTATCTCACAATTTCCACGAGTTTTGGTGATTTATCAATTTTCAGGGACTAATCCAGAAAATGCCAAAAAAGGGACATAACTACAAATCTACACCATGGATTTATCCGCAACTCAGGAATACGCCAAACTACTCTAGAAGGATCCAGAAGACACCGGAGCGAAGGACAGGAGGAGCAACCTCCAGGTGGGGCCGGCCTGCCTCACCAACTATGCCGGGCCGCACCCCCCTGTGGGCCCCACCTGTCATCTTCTGGAATGTTCCTCCACCGCCTTTGAGGATCAATCTCAGTCCTACGTGAAGTTGGTTTGATCAAACGGCTGTCGTGCATCCCACCGGGCTATATAAGCGGAGCCAGACCTCCCCCTGGAAACCTTAATTCATTCATCCAGTTCATTCAATTCATCTCGAGTCATTTAGTGATTAAGTCATCTAGAGCTTCAAGTTCTAGTTCCTCATAGCCTTCTAGTTTATAGTTTAGCCTAGTTAGATCTAGAGTAGAGGAAGTCAAGTTCTTTATCGATCTTGGATTCCCGACGTTGTCAAGAAGAGAAGAGTCTGGTATAGTTCTTAAGCTTTTCTTTCTTATTGTAATATCTATGTTTGTACGATCATTACTAGTAATATTATTCTTCATTATTATGTTCTTGATTGCATTGTTCATTGTCTACTTTAATATGTCTAGTATAGTTAGTTTGCTATTATATTCATACACTAGTTCGTATAGCGTTCATCAATTCGATCGGTTGGTGAGTGGTAGGTTGCGTGTAAGCATGATGACTAGATGCATTACTTATCTACGAATATCTCCAGTCGTGTCGGATAGTGAGGTAGATCGTGGGTGTGATAGACCCATTGAGTCCTTTGTAGGCCTTCCTCCGTATGGTGGATTGGTAGAGTGGGATTGTCAGGTTAAGAGAAGGTTCCTGTACTCATCTTCTCCTGTACATTGCTCTGATGTATTAGGGAACTATAGTAGTATAACTTAGCAATGATTGTTAGACATACTTGCATTAAATGAAGTAGCTTTGACTGTAGCTTGAATACTTAGGAGTTATTTCTCTATTAAATGATTAGACGACGTTATCATGTCTAGAATTGCTATGAGTGAATTAGTATCATTAGAAGATGACTGATCAATAGCTTATTATCATTATTTATTATTTATCTATTATTTATCTTGTGACACCTTCCTGTTATTGAGTAGAGTTGACATTGGCTACATTTCTTATTCACTGCATATATAAGTGTTATCAATACTATAGAGTAGCTTCTTAGCGATGTCTTCTCAGTGGTAGAATATAAATGACAACCTGGTAATACTCTAGGTAAAATGCTACAATGGTATAATTATCTGTCCGCTTGCAGAATCATTCTTAGTTTATATTCATCTTTATTTATTTCTGCCTAGTCACATAAAATGATAAGATTTAGTATCAATATTTATTCCTAGCTTTACAATTGGGGATGACAACCTAGTTTCACAGTTAGGAGTAAGGGTAAAGAGGCTAGTGGCTAGTTGCTAAAGGCAAGTTAATTAATACCAATATTTCTAGTGTCATTGCATGGAATAGGAAATTGAGGTTTATTGCAGTGACGTTAGAAATGCCAACAAGCATTTTTAGCGCCGTTGCCGGGGAAGGCTAATAAACTTAGGAAAGTATTGATAACCATATGCACCACAATAAGATCAATCACCCAATGGGCCTCTAACTCAAACAGGCTTACCCTTGTTTTGTCTACTTGTGTATCTTATGCAGGTTAATGAATGAATGAATGGTTTTTGATCTTCCGAACAATTATACTGAAGATACAGAGAAACTCTTAAGAAGAAGGAAGTTTTCAATAATGAGGGATATTTTTGAATCACCGTCAAGAACACCCTCCACTAAAACTTGTTCTTCACAAAAGCAAGCTCCATCATCCAAGGAGAAGAATCAGAAGAATTAGAAGCTAACTTGACACCAGTTTTTGAAGCTATGGCTGAGAAGACGTACGTGAATTCTCTGCTCCAAAAACCGCCAACATCCGTACTGGACCTAATATCGATATCGGAAACAATAGATTTGAGCTCAAGCCTGCGCTTATCACTATGGTGCAAGCAAATCAGTTTTGTGGAAAGGCACATGAAGATACAAGTGCACATTTACAACACTTTCTGGAGATATACAGCACCTTCAAGATCAAAGATGTACCAAAAGATGCAATTTTACTTCGCCTATTCCCATTTTCATTGCTAGGAAAAGCAAAACAGTGGTTCTATAACAACAAGGCAACCAACACTACGTGGGACAAATGCTCTACTACTTTCCTAGCCAGATTCTTTCCAACAGGCAAGACCACGGCACTGCGTGGGAAGATTTCAAGCTTTCAACAACAACATGATAAATCATTCGCTGAAGCATGGGAACGTTTTCAAGATTACATTGCAGAATGCCCTCATCATGGAATAGAGGATTGGCTACTTATATAGACTTTCTATTATGGACTAGTCTCTAGTACTCGTGAGTCCATGGATGCTGCAGCTGGAGGTGCTTTCTTGTCACATAAGCTCGCCGATGCAACAGCTCTTGTTGAGAAGATGGCCTCAAATCAAAGCTGGAATGAAGAACATACTCAACCTCGTAAGAGAGGAGGAGGCACTCATTATCTCAAGGAAGTCGATACATTCACCGAAAAGCTAGACCTCATCATGAAGAAGCTTGAAGAAAGAGTAACTGAAAAGAGAGAAGTCATGCACATTAATGATTCCTACACAACTTGTGAAGAATGTGAAACACAGAGCATTCAGCAGTCAACTGTCCTGAAATCCAAGAGGTCATGAACTACATCAACAACAACACCAACTATTGTCCTCAACAAGGTCAAGGATGGAATCAATCAAATCAAGGATGGAATCAGCAACCACGACAAGGTAATTTCCAAGGTAACAATAATTACAGCAATTACAATTTGCCATCTTTGTAAGATTTAGTTGCTGGTCAATCTAAACTGCTAGACCAAATGTTTAAAAAGGTAACCTTGAATGATAAAGCTTTAGAAAACATAAACACTATATTGGAAACTTTTGCTTCTGCCATTAAAAATCAACACAGTCAATAAAATGTTAGAATCACAATTTGCTCAACTGGCAGCTGTTGTTCCTCCAATGGAAAAAGGTAAGGCTCCGGGCCAACTAGAAGATTTAGAAACTGCAAATCTTGTCGATATTCACAATACAAGTCATTACTACACTCAACCAGCGGATGTGCAGTGGATTGACCACTCACTCCCTGAGAAGAAAGGAGACCCTGGAAGGCCTGTCATTTCTATTTCGATAGGATGTCACACCTTTCCAGAGGTCATCTGTGATTTCGACGCAAGTGTCAACATTATGCCTAAGGTAATTTATGAAAAGATTCTAGGAGATCCTTTGTTGTACACAACCATGTGTTTGCAGCTTGCAGATCAGTCTATTTGCTACCCCGATGGAGTTTTGGAAGAAGCTATTGTTCGAGTGGGACAATCCTATGTCCATGTTGACTTTGTAGTCATGGAGACTGGAGGGGATGAAAGAGCACCCATCATACTGGGCCGACCATTTTTATGCACAACTAAAGCCATCATTTATGCGGAGCATGCCAAGATTGTGTTTTCTATCAAGAACAAGAAGGAGAAGTTCTCATTCAAGAACCGTATCCTCACAACTCCCGCATTCCCATAGAAGCCGTACGAACAAGCCCAACAATCAGCCGAGCCCAAGAAGAAGAAGAAGAACAACAACAATAGAAGAAGGAGAAAGAGTGAGCTTAGCCAAATTTCAGAAGAGATGGTTCAACTGATCAATTTGATTAACACCAAATATGACCACCTGTTAGCATCACCATACATTGTCAAAAGAGAAGACCCAGGAGTCTCGACTATTGAATGCACTATCAAGCAAATGGTTTTTCCCAAGACCTTTTGTGACATTGGATCAGGGGTCAACGTTATGTCAAAGGTAGCGTACAATTATCTATTTGGTGATGAACCATTATACCCAACCTATATACAGCTGCAGATGGCGGACTTATCAACAAGATTTCCAAAAGGCATAGTAAAGAACGTCGCGGTAAAGATTAAAGATTATTATATACCCGCAGATTTCATGGTTCTTGACATGCAGGAAGATGACGATACACCTATCATCTTGGGAAGACCTTTTCTCAACACCGTCAATGCAATCCTCTATATGAGATCTGGACAAGTTCACTTCCATCTACTCGTTGGAAAGGTACGTTGCGACTTCAATAGTTACACTGACAATAATTCGTCCCAAAAGATTCAAAACAGGAGACACCGATCCCGCCGTAGAGAAAACCGGCTCTCAAGGAAAGGAGAGAACTGTCCTGGTGAACCTACAAGGTATATGGATCAATTCACTAAACAAGAAGCAATAGAACCTCGCTGGAACGAGTGGGACAAAGAAGCTGAGAGAATGGAGCAAATTGCTGAGCAAGAAGCAAGGGAAATACATGAACAAAATCAAAGATGGTTGGAAGAGAATAAAGAGACATCATGGCAAGATGAAGAATTATCTGAGGCTTCCTCAGACAATGAATCCTACAAGTAAGTACTCTTTCCGATCTAGTATTGTCGGTAGACATTAAATTCCGCACCCTTGCCATAAGGTAACAATGGTAGTTATCTAATTGCTTTAGTACATTACTCTTTTGCATATTTAGAAAAGAAAATAAAAAAATTCCTTACTGCTTTATTGTAAAACTTTAAAAATCTCCAAAGGATTAGGCTATGGTTTACCCCGTAAGAATAGTCACAATGGTAGCACAAAAATAAATTTTCATTCTTTTGCATTATAAATAGAAAAAAAATCCAAAAATAAGAATCTTACTACACATTCATATCTGCTCATAGAGATAATCAATTACTCATTTGGCTGACCGCTAACCCCTTATCATATTTGAGCCTCGAGTTTTGGTTTTCTTGTTGGAGTATACCTTTGCAGGATTACAATTAAGGAGTGAGACAGGTCAGTGGGTCACTACTGCTAAGCTTACTCTAAAGATCATTTAAGCGAAATATGGCAAACATCTAGCTTGGGGGAGGAGCATCCCCTAGTTATCAGGTAACTATACCTATGCAATTTATCGAGTCTATCTTATAGTTATAAAATACCAAAAATATATGGGCACATGAAGGTCCACATCTAGTCTTTTATGAGTCTTTAGTTAAATAAAATCTAGAAATCAATAAAAAGAAGTCTTAGACAGTCTTAGTTATTTAGAGTGTGTTTAGAGTCAACTATGAACTAGAAATTTTGTCTTAGAGATGATGAATAGTTCTCTGTTGGAAGTCTTTCAAGTACCTAGTTTTTAACCTTGAGTTCTCCTAAGTTTTGGACATAATTGCTTTAATGTAAGAATTTACTCTGAATCTGCAACTTGTGGAGTAATATACTTGAGCTAAGTCTAGGTGATTGATAGATATGATATAAGAAAGTTTGAGCTGCTATTTATCTTATTCCTAACAATGCCAAATTCTAGAGATTTATCTTTTAAAAATTTCAAAAACCTTATATGATGAGCTCTTATATGACAAAGTTGAATTCCTACCAAAGCCATATATGATATATATATATATATATATATATATATAATAGGAAACCTTTGCTCATTTATGCTACTTGCTTTTCATTGAGTTTAGTCAACCTTTGTGTATACTTAAGAGAGTCTTGTCATGCTTTTAAAATCAAGATCACTCACACACACTCCATCTACATATGCACTACTCTTACCCTGAGAGTAAGCGCAACTATTTTCCACTTTTATCCACATCCACCTCAAAATATTTGTCTCCTACACTGGGAGAAAACACCCAAAAATATTCATAAACCCATAGGACAGCCTTTGTTTATTTGTTCTAAGTCTTTTATTGTTATCTCTTCAATCAATTATTGTATCTAAGGATGCATGTGGCTATGCAAAAATAAAAGGGAGTAAAAGATGGATAAGTGTCCCAGCATTAAAACAATGGGTACTCAGATGCCCGCTTCCCAATTGTAAAAAAAAGAAGAGAGAAGAAGAGAAAAAAGAATAAAGATAGCCCATGTTTTTCTGAGAAGTTCTGAAAGCCTAAAGAAGAAGAGAGATTCATTCTGAAGAGCAAAAGTAGAATTAGAATTAGCCACCACATATACACCTATCCACCATATTCCACACACATGCACATCTTGGTTTGATTGTATGACTCGATTCTCTATAGATCCATTGTTTGACTTTACAATATATGAATTGCAAGTATGTTTATCCTTGCTTAATGCCACTCCTATGAACACCACTATAATCCCTAGAATTAGGAAGGCATAACATCATGGATGCCTCAGTGAGATCCACAAATACCACATACTTTGGGAGACTGAGGGTGTCATACAATTAAGCTCTGAGTTTTATTGCAAAAACTTGCAAAACTCTGGAATACTAGTTAAGTGAAGAATTTAAGACGTAAGTGCTTGACTTGATTGTTCTGTCTTTCAATTACTCAAGACCCATGTGAAGGTTAAAAGCTCCATAGATAAAGGTAATATGGGTGAGTTTGAAAGTTAGAGCAGTTTTGTCTAACCTGAGGAAATTTTTGATTGAGAGCATATGTACTTGTTAGAATGAAAGCATTGTAGCAACTCCTGATCCAACTCAATGTTTTGCTAAGGGACTAGCAAAAGGTAAGCTTGGGGAGTTGTTGATGGTGGATAGCGTCAATATTTTATAAATCAAAAGGCATGGAACATACATCAAAATCTAGAAGGTTAGGGTTTTATCTAACAATATTCCACGAGTTTTGGTGATTTATCAATTTTTAAGGACTAATCCAGAAAACGCCAAAAAAGGGCATAACTATAAATCTACACCACGGAATTATCCGCAACTCAGGAATACACCAAACTACTCTAGAAGGATCCAGAAGACACCGGAGCGAAGGAGAGGAGGAGCCACCTCCAGGTGGGGCCGGCCGGCCCCACCAACTATGCCGGGCGGCACCCCCCTGTGGGCCCCACCTATCATCTTCTAGAATGTTCCTCCACCGCCTTTGAGGATCAATCTCAGCCCTACGTGAAGTCGGTTTGATCAAACGGCTATCATGCATCCCACCGGGCTATATAAGCGGAGCCAGACCTCCCTCTGGAAACCCTAATTCATTCATCTAGTTCATTCAATTCATCTCAAGTCATTTGGTGATTAAGTCATATAGAGCTTCAAGTTCTAGTTTCTCATAGCCTTCTAGTTCATAGTTTAGCCTAGTTAGATCTAGAGTAGAGGAAGTCAAGTTCTTCATCGATCTTGGATTCCCAATGTTGTCAAGAAGAGAAGAGTCTGGTATAGTTCTTAAGCTTTTCATTCTTATTATAATATCTGTGTTTGTACAATCATTACTAACAACATTATTCTTTATTATTATGTTCTTGATTGCATTGTTCATTGTCTACTTTAATATGTCTAGTATAGTTAGTTTGCTATTATATTCATACACTGGTTCGTATAGCGTTCATCAATTCGATCGTTTGGTGAGTGGTAGGTTGTGTGTAGGCATGGTGCCTAGATGTATTATTTATCTGCAAATATCCCTAGTCGTGCCGGGTAGTGAGGTAGATCGTGGGTGTGACAGACCCATTGAGTTTTTTGTAGGCCTTTCCCCGTACGGTGGATTGGTAGAGTGGGATTGTCAGGTTAAGAGGAGGTTCCTGTACTCATCTTTTCCTGTACATTGCTCCGATGTGTTAGGGAACTATAGTAGTATAACTTAGCAATAATTGTTAGACATACTTGCATTAAATGAAGTAGCTTTTACTGTAGCTTGAATACTTAGGAGTTATTTCTCTATTAAATGATTAGACGACGTTAACATGTCTAGAATTGCTATGAGTGAATTAGTATCATTACAAGATGACTGATCAATGGCTTATTATCATTATTTATCATTTATCTATTATTTATCTTGTGATACCTTCCTGTTATTGAGTAGAGTTGACACTGGCTACATCTCTTATTCACTGCATATATAAGTGTTATCAATACTATAGAGTAGCTTCTTAGCGATGCCTTCCCAGTGGTAGAATATAAATGACAATCTGGTAATACTCTAGGTAAAATGCTACAATGGTATAATTATCTGTCCGCTTACAGAATCATTCTTAGTTTATATTCATCTTTATTTATTTCTGCCTAGTCATATAAAATGATAAGATTTAGTACCAATGTTTATTCCTAGCTTTACAATTGGGGATGACAACCTAGTTTCACAGTTAGGAGTAAGGGTAAAGAGGCTAGTGGCTAGTTTCTAAAGGCAAGTTAATTAATACCAACATTTCTAGTGTCATTGTGTGGGATAGAAAATTGAGGTTTATTGCAGTGACGTTAGAAATGCCAACAAGTGGCCACTTGAATTTAAACAGTACTAATATCTCATACATTGCCCTGATACCCAAGAAAGACAACCCTGCAACTGTGGATGATTATAGGCCCATCTCCTTCCTAAACTACTACTTTAAATCTGTAACCAAACTCCTATCTTCTAGGTTACAAGCAGCCTTCCCCTCCTTGATCCATGACAACCAATATAGTTTCATCAAAGGAAAGAACTATTCAAGACTGCCTTGCTTGGACCTTTCAATTCTTGCACACCTGCCATCACTCAAAGAAAAAGATAGTTATTCTAAAAATTGATTTGAAAAGGCCTTTGACAAGATTGAACATCAGTTTATCATTGAGAGTTTAAAAGCTAAGGGCTTCTTTGAGAAATGGATCAACTACATAACTGTTATTCTCAAGTCATCCTCCTCTTTTGTTCTTCTGAATGCATACCTGAAAAAAGATTCACCTATAAAAGAGGAGTAAGAGAAGGGGACCCCCTTTCCCCTCGTTTTTGTTCTAGCTATAGATTTCTATTAGATAATTATCAATCAGGCCTGGTAGCTGGGTGTAATCAAACATCCAATCTCTGATAATTTTGTTGGTGAATTCCCCATTGCTCAGTATGTTGATGACACTATTCTTATCTTACCAGCTAATGCCAATGTCCTATTTAGACTCAAAGGGGCTACTGAGATCTTTTACTGACTGCTCAAGTTAACGTTAATTTTCATAAGTCTTCTTTGATACCCATAAATCTAAACAATGACCAAACTCTACTTCTTGCCAACACTATTAGTTGCAAAGTGGGAGAAACGCCCTTCCCTTATTTGGGGCTGCATCTTGGTACCGCTAGACCTAGTGTTTAGGATTTTACCCATAAGACCAAAATAATTGAGAGAAGATTGGGGAGTGTCAGTAATATGCTTTCATATCATGGAATACGAAATTTGGTTAACTCACTTCTTTCAGCTCTTCCAACCTTCTCCATGTGCACCTTGCAAATACCTCTTAGAATTATTGATAAAATTGATAAGTATAGGAAACATTGTCTATGGAGTGGAGGGATATTAACAGAAAGGGTGCCTGCCTTGCAGCTTGGAGTCTTACCTACAGACCAAAAGATGAAGGGGGCTAGGAATCATTGATTTGAGAATTCAAAATACCTCTCTACTGCTGAAATACCTAGACAAGTTCTATAACCATGCTAAAACTCCTTGGGTCAAGTTCACATGGGAGAAGCTCTACCACAATACATTACCCACTCATGCAAAAAGCCCAAGTGGCTCCTTCTAGTGGAGAGATATTCTCAAACCGTCTATTGAATTTAGGAAAATTTCAAACTGCATTCCTACAAAGGGAATTCAGCAATGATATGGAAAGATTTATGGTGTGATAATAATCTTGAAGAGGAGTTCCCTAAACTTTTTAGTTATGTTGATGAAATTTACTTTCTCCCTTTCATCCAAGATTCACTGCAGTTGGACAGCCTACCTCCTTGGTGCAAAATCATAGCTGGGATCCTATTGCTGAAGATAGTTGGCTGTATTCTTAGGGCACATGGATCATTTGATCCTCCAAGGTCTATAATATCCTCTCTGGCACACAACAGCTCTCTCCCCTCTTCAAATAGATCTGGTCAGCAAGCAATTTGGATAAACATACATTTTTAGACTTAATACCAGAAATATTTGAAAGAATAAAAATACACACCTTCAGGATTATAATTATGTCTTTTTCTCTAACACTGAGGAAACATACATCCATCTCTTCTTTGCATGTCCTTTCAGCACTGAATGTTGGCACTCTATCAACATCAACTAGGATATCAATCTAGAACCTCTGGACATGTTCTATCAAGCTAGAAACACTTTTAATAGTCCCGTTTTTGGAGAGATTGTCATAACTACTTGCTGGATCATCTGGACTATAAGAAATGGCGCCATCTTCGACTCTAAAGACTTCAGCTTGGATCTTTGGAAGACGGCTTCAAAGATGAACTTGACTTGGTTTGCATCAAAGCCAAAAAGAAGATTGTGGATTCTCTCTCTAGTTGGTGCAAGAATTTCCTTTAATGAATGTATTTTTTCGTTTTTGGGCTTTGCTAGCCTTGTACTTTTAGTTGTCCATTTGTGTATAACATTATCTATAAAATACAAAAATATAGGTAGGGGCCTCCCCTGCAGACCTTTCAAAAAAAGATCTCAAAATTAAACTAGCTAGAACGGAAAATAAATTTTTATGGGACCCAGTTACAGATGCTTACATACATATAGATGAGCACACACTCACCTCTATAAATGCACACACGCACACCCTACCCTTATAAGTACATTCAAAGAACCGACTTGGACTGGAAAATCTTGAGATTTATCGGTCCAACTTGTGATATCATAAAAATGATAGCATGAGAGGTTATATAATTTAAGCTAAGATTTCAACTTAAATATATATTAAAAACACATGAGGCCTTGTTTAGATTTTAATTTTTTTCACTCTCTCTCCATCACATTTCATCACATCAAGTTTCTACCCGTATGCATAGAGCATTAAATGTAAGTAAAAAAAATAACTAATTACACAGTTTAGTTGTACATCACGAGACGAATCTTTTGAGTCTAGTTGGTCAACGATTGGACAATATTTACCACATACAAACAAAACGTGTTATAGTTGCAAAGTTGAATTTTTTCAGCTTTTCACGCAATCTAAACGAGGCCTGAGAGTGCATTGCATAAGTGAAAATTATGAGTGGTTTTATGATTTAAGCTAAGATTTCAACTTAAATATACATTAAAAACAAATAAGAGTGAATTGCATAGATGAAAACCATGGTTATTTTATTGGTAAATTGATAAGAATCAACCGGATATTTCTTTTTCTTTATGCAGCGGTATCATTGATTTGTTTCCCATCTTCTTCTTGTTGATGAGGCATCAAATCCGTGTAGCCGATGCTCTTCCTGGTTGTCGGGAAGATCATGAACACCATACTGGACAGGAACCCTAATCCCACGGGAAGGTTCATGAGCACTTCCCTAGCGTCCGTCCTGATGTCCGGGAACAGGCAGCTCTGTATGCCGGCGTTTCCGAGGGCCACGACGATGAACAGGACCGCGGAGACGAGCGCGTGCACGAAGTCCAGCGCCTTGATCTTCATCCTGGGGATGTTGGCGAACCTGCGCCTCCGTTCGTCGCTTGTCCCGTCGAAGTTGAACGGGTAGAAGCCCCGCGGCGTGGCCACGCCATAGTAGAACCGGCCATCGTGGCCGACCAGGCTGTCGGTGAAGGAGAGCAGCAAGCAGGAGGCGGCACAGGCGCCGATGAGCGCGAGGGTAAGGTACCGGCTGGCAGTGCCGCATACGCCATGGTTGCTGAAGGACGGCGCCAGCGCATGGAAGGCCATGACAGTGCCGGTCGGCAGGAGCTTGATGATGTCGCAGGCACAGCTCAGGGTTTTGTCGACCAACGGGGCAGGTGCCTTGGTGCTGCCGCTGGTGCCATATGGGTTTGGTGGCATCAGCAGCTTCATGTCCTCGTGGGTAGACGACTCGTCGTCGACCATGTGAGTCGTTTGGACGGAGCTTGATTTCATCTCGTTACCTAAGGTTGCACACCTACACCGTACGACTAGTTAATGTATAGGAATAATGCTTGGGGATCGGAGACTATATCTGCTCTATGCATGTATGTATCCTACAGTTTACGGGTTCCAGGCACTTATATATATTGCATTGATAGTTCCCGGTCATCATCGTACTTAGCACGGGATTGGACATGATGTGTGATAACCACATCACATGCTGGTGACAACTTGTGGTGCTTCGCATCCGTGCTTAGACAGGGAACTCGTGCAAGGTAGCTGGATTGCTTAAATAAAGTTGACAAGGAAGAAAAATAGTGGTCCTGCGGAATCCTGGCTATCTGACTCAAATTAACAACCAATACAAAGTGCACTTGCAATTTGCAAGAGGCCTCAGCCCATAATCTGTAATCTTTCTGTCGTTGTGGCCCCATTATTATAACAATGACACTTTTTTCTTTTCTTGCCAAATGCTCATTGAGAAGTATGGGTTCGTGTTTGTTCCCCCTATTTTAGGCGAAGCTTGCGGATCTAAAAACACAGAACATCCATAATTGAACCAAGAGCGATGATTCTAAAACAGAATACATCAGTCATTTATTTTTCCAAGTGTTATATTCATATATCGCCATATTTTTCCTTATATTTTTCCCTTTCACATTCTTTGCCACATATTTGGATCGTACTTCTTTAGTTATTTTCCATTACGCGTGCGTCCTCCATAGGAGATCTCTTTATATTGTCTCCACCATATACGAATTCCTAAAATGAACATGATCACTTTGTAGGATCCTTCCTAACATGAGATCATTTTCCAAACTTGTTAGTCTTCTCCTTAAGAGGAAAAATTGTCTTCCAAACTGGATCAATAACTTGAAATGATTTGTTTATTATCACCTTGTTGTAACCCTTGCGACACATGCAGGTTTTGTCCCACTTGGACTCCTTCAAAGCTTTATTCTCTTGTCGGTCACCTCATCGACATTGTTTGTCTATCATCAACTCAAGCAAAAAAAAAGCAGACAAGTCATTCTATTTAGCTAATATGTGTGCATCCAAATTTACCTCAACTAGAAACACAACTTCATATCAATACACCAGCTCAATGGGAATAACCTTTTTAATACCATGTCTAGATATGCGACGAGTCCATAAAGCATCAGGAAATTTAAAACCTTGTCATCTTCTTGGATTATCCTCAATCTTCTTTTTCACAAGTTTGATTAAGATCTTATTACTAGGCTCGGCTTGAGAATTGGCCTGAGCATAAATGGGGAAGAATAGAAAATTTTGATTTATAAGATTCAGCGAATTCAACCTCTTTTGACACAAAAGAAGCATGATTCATAGTTAAAGTTTGAGGTATGATGAATATGTCAATAATATGCTCAGTAATAAATTGAATTACTTCCTTAAGTGTAGTAATAAATTGAATTACTTCCTTATGTGTTATGTTATTAAAAGGCATAACTTTGATCCACTTGTAAAGTAATAGAGTGTGTTTGGATAGCACCTCGCCTGGGGAACAACGCCAAGAAACTGAATCAGGCGGTCGAACCCCTAGCGTTGATGCCTAGCCCAGATGTGTTTCTGAGGGTGGCAACCAAATTGGCATGTAGTCACTAGCATAAAGTAATGTGCCTTTAGAAGAGCATCAATATCTATGATATAAAATGAGTATCTTATGAAAATATATTATATAATACATCTAATGATACTAATTTAATACCATAATCTTAGCTTTTTTCTAAAAGTTCGATCAAAGTTTGAAAAGTTTGACTTAAGATAATTCTATAAGTTAAAGTTTTCAGAGACAAAGGGAGTATAATGCAACATTGTAGGGCCAGCCTTAGGGGTGGGCTAGCAACGCAACCTCTTTAAGCCCCCAAACCGAAGGGATCGTAAAAAGTATACGTAGTACTAGCAATTGGTATATACCCCTATCCCTCAAAGCTGCAACTTAGAGCTATCCTAAGTTAAAATTTTCAAATTTTGACCAAACCTCTAGAAAAAAACACTAAGATTTATAGTATAAAGTTAGTACCATTAAATTTATAATCTCTACCACTAAAAATTACGGTGCGGACCCGTCTACCAGCGTGGTGAAGCCGACCGTGGTGAGTCTCTCCTCGAAAAAAGGTTCCCGCCCACTGAATCGTTTCCCCACTGGCAGCCGGCAGCTCTCTGTCCCACCTTATCTAACGCCTTCATCAGTTCGCAAAAAACTTGCATTCGAACTCCGATAGCACTTTCGTTTGTATTTGGTAAATATTGTCCAATCGTGTACCAACTAGGCTCAAAAGATTCATCTCGTGATTTATAACTAAACTGTATAATTAGTTATTTTTTTATTTATATTTAGTGCTCTATATATGCGGGTAGAAATTGATGTGATGGAGAGACAGTGACTTGCAACTTTTATTCGAACTGAACGAGCATAAATCGCTCCCAACTGCTCAGGCCGGGATTCTGATTTCCCACCGGCGAGCAGCGAGCGGGTGGCTGACGAGACGTGGTTCCTTCGCAGTTCCCACACGCAGTACACATCAGCGGCTAACGGCGAGCGGCGGCCGACGAGGCGTGCGAACTGGCGAGCAGCGACGGGTGGCCGACGAGACGTGGTTCCTAAGCAGTTCCCACACGCAGTCCACATCAGCGGCCAACGGCGAGCGGCGGCGGCCGACGAGGCGTGCGAACGGCGAGCGGCGGCCGACGAGGCATTCAAGATATCTTCCGTCTCTTCTCTCCCTTCCATTTATTCTCTTTTGCCAAAAGGAAGCAACCGAAATGCTTGATCCGCTGGCCACTGCCATTCCATGCCCACAAGCCATCCCCGATCGATTTAACCGGGAACCAGCCTCTCGACTCCGCTCTGCTCCAGATTGCTCCGACCCACCAACCCATGGCGCTCGCCGTCTCCCACCACTACCTCCTGCGCGTCGCCCCTGCAGCCACCCCTACCCCGTCGCGGGGGCACTTGCGCTTCCGCTCCGCAGCCCTCTGCTCTGATCCCCGCGCGGCCTGGGGCCCGTTTTTGTGCCGCCATGCTCGCCCACCCTGGTCAGATGTTGCTCTCTGGCAGCCACGAGGGATCAAGTCTCATGCTGCGCGGCTTCGCGAGATTATCCACTTGTTGCTCATTACAGAGTGCTAATGGTTTCGTAGGGGCCGGCTTTAGTTCTCTCTTGTTATAGCAGGCTTCTTTTTTTCCCAAGTGGAGATGTGTAGTCAGGGCATTATTCCAGCATTTTCAAGTCTTTACCATCCAAACTCATCTCCAAATACTGAAGGCTCCTCACTAATAAGCGCAATTCCTGAATGTTCTGCATTAACAGGCGATATGGCATATTGCTACTCAATGACTCTTGTCTATTCAGAATAATTCTCTTCACCCATCCTGTATGCACAGTTCTCTCAAGAGATCAAGGAGCTTCATTCCTCCATTTACCTGCAACTCTTACTCTAAATACTTTTTTGTGGCAATACCAAGAACAAATAGAAAAAAAAACTTGCTAATCACGTAGGGATGAAGAAAACTTTATGTTCTGTTAAGTTGGCAGTAATTTCTCTGATTCCCTTGCATTATTTTTTCCCCGAGAGTGTGCTGAAATATGGCATCAAGAAAATTTTCATGTATCCCATGAAGTATTTCCTAAAATGACTAAGGGAGAATGATGTATATGCCTGGAATCGTTTAGCACGTTGATTATAATTTTTTATGAGACTTGAAAGAACTGAATCTCTGGGGCAATAACTTCACGTGAAGGCAACATGTTCTTTTTAAGATTAGAAATGCATTA
This sequence comes from Chrysopogon serrulatus, assembly GCA_015844335.1. NCBI lineage: Eukaryota > Viridiplantae > Streptophyta > Magnoliopsida > Poales > Poaceae > Chrysopogon > Chrysopogon serrulatus. Next base: position 73,549 of record JADLZL010007415.1, read on the forward strand.
GCAGGACCAATTGGTTTTACCTGTCCTCACTATCAGTAAGCAACAAAGGGTTATACTGTTCTTTATAGATTCTAATCACCACAGATGTAATTCTGCTTTGTGGCAACATATCATAACTACAGATTAATATCTCTGCTAAACTTGGGATCTTCATGCCCTGTCTGCACGATGTGGATAGTTTAGTTAATCATTTATTCAGAAAATATGCAGAGGTGTTACTGAGTTTTTTTTTGTTGCAATATTGTGTTGATGAAATGGCAACTAAATTAAAGCATGAAATTAATTCATCAACTTTTGATCAGCATTACAGACAGAGAATATATCAGACTTAAAGTAAATAAATAAAAAAATGTGTGTGCAATCTAAAGTACAGATACATCTGTATGAAAGTGGAAGTTCTTAGCATGACATTTAGTTTATCAATTTTTTGGTGCCTTTTTGAAAACTGTAGGGAGTGCTTGTAACCTGCTGGGCAAAATACCTGCTGTATCTACTGGGGTTCGAAAATTATCTATATGATTTGTCTGATGTTCTTGTTTCTTACTATTTGAAGATTTTTTCTATGATGACAAGGATCCATTATTATTTTTATTCCTACTGGCTTCTAAATTTGCCTTGTTTTTGTTGTTGTATAGATAATTTTTTGGTCACTTTGATCTGAACAAACGCGATGGGATTATTGTTGCAGGGACAGCCTCAGTGATCCTTACCCACTTCTTGATGGCCCATGTCTTGGTGCCAATGAGGTAGTTGATCAATGGCCCAATTTTGTTGGTGCAGTTAAGATAATCCGAGACTGCATGCTTGGTTCAGTGATTTCAAATTCTTCATGCAATTCTAACAATTAAAGCAACCAATTCTTGTGTCGAGCTAACCATAAGAGCAATGAGCAAGTAGAGATAACAGTTAAAGCAAGAAAAAGGTCGTTCTAATTGATGTTTGGGTTGTACCTTTAGGTCAAAGTACTGCTTCCTCTCTTGATGCCCCACATAGTCAAAGAGAAAAAATGCATGTACAGTCGGAACTGGTATAAAAATTTGACACCTGCTGGAAAGCGGGTTTTTCTACCTCGTATACCCTTATGTCCGTCAGACGATGAGATGTTCCCTTTCCAATTTAAGCAAAAACAGTTAGTTTCCTATTCGGCTTAGCTTTGCAATGACCGTTAACAAGGCACAAGGACAGACTATCCCTAACGTCGGAGTATACTTGCCAGAACCAGTATTCTCGCATGGACAATTGTATGTGGCGCTATCAAAAGCCACGGCAAGATCAAACATTAGGATTCTGGCTATGCCGCCTGCTGATAAGGACGTGAGCAATGAGAAAGAGAAAGAGAAGAGGAAAGGGAAGAAGAAACCGACAAAGGATATATTCACGAAGAATATTGTATATAAAGAGGTTCTGACTCCATAAAAGGGGTAACGCCTCACATATTATATTTCTAATATTTGTGTTCTTTATTATTGACATTTAGTATATCCATATGTATTTCAGGTAGTAGAGAATGTCTAAAAACAGGGGAGAGAAGTAGTGTATGGCTAGCTGATATGTTATTGATCGTATCAAAATTTGGGTTTATATTTTAACTATCTTTGTTCAAGAGTTATGTAATATTGATGTTTCAAATTAAACACCACGATTGTCGTATCTGTTTTAAATAACAATATAATAGACACTCATATGTATATTATCATGGCATTATGTGTTTCCGTTGCAACGCACGGGCATTTACCTAGTATAATATATTTTCACAAGATACTCATTCTATGTCATAGATATTGATGCTTTTTTCTATAAAGTTGGTCAAATATATAAAAAGGTTTGACCGGCATGGATTTTTAGGAGTTGCAGGTTTCAGAACAGAAGGAGTATGGTCCAAAAGCCTAAGAACACCCGTAAGACCATGGAAATTAGAAAGTTGGTATTGGTACTTTAAAATTTTAGGGAAATTAACTTTAATTTGTTTGAAAAATGGCTTAGGACAACAACCAGCTATTCCATACATATAACGGTAGTTGTTAGAGATGGTTAGCTGGTTGCTGTTTCCTATTGTTTGAACTACCCTCTGAGTGTTCTATTTTCGTTACGCATTAATGGAAATGGGAAGTTCGATCGGTTAAAAAAATGAAGTTTCGAAAAAATAATCTCAGCAACTCCTCACCTAGGCTGTTTGTCCTCTTTATCCAAAGAAGCTAGCTTCAAGTTTCTTAATATAAATAATGGGTACCTAAATTCCAAAATTCTTTCTTTTGGATCACCAACTACCAATGCGGAACATGATACTCGTGATTATCCAGCATCGTTCCACAAAAGAATGAGCCATTCTATGTATCTTGAGCCTGCTTGGCGCACACTCGTTTTTCCTTTACTTAATAAATGTACAGTAGGCCCCCCCCCCCCCACCTGTTTACCCTCAAAAAAAAAAGGAATGAGCCATTTGGGAGTTATTAACCCAATTGCCCATTTTGGATGCACCGGCAAATATTCAAACGGAATCGACAAAACAGTGCTTGAAATCAAGTAGAAGCAAAGAAAATATATATTGTCGTTTGGCACAATGACGGGCGTTCATGATCAGGTACAGATTGCCGGCGATGTTCTTCGCTTCATCAAAGTTCCAAAGTAACTATGAAACTAGCTGACTGGAAGCATCTGGCAGAGTTTATTCTTTGGTATATATGTTATTACCACGTAGCAGCTGTACCCCTGTACTAGTTAAATTATCCCGTCGATTTGCTGGTTTTCATTGACCCAGTAGTTCTACTGGCATTAATTTAATCCTTGCACCGATGCTACCAGATTCAGGAGGCTTTACCAGTGACACTTGGCATAGGATACTCGGCCTACCTTTAGACCACAAAGAGCTCTTTGTCATGTGTTTTATCTCGAGGACCCAGTAAAAAAAACACTCAGCAAAATTAGAACAAAAAAACCACAAATTTTTAATGGGGGGGCGCCACTAGCAAGTCCACGCAAAAATTCAAAGGCTACATGGACGATGAGATTCAAACCCGCTACCTCTGTCTCATGCATAGCTCTCTCTACCACTACGCCACACTATCATTTGTGTTTGGATTCCATTTTGATTTGCCACATATTATACCAAATCGAGTGTAAATTGCTTGTTTGAGACCTTAAATAAATTTAAATCAAAAAGTTATCAACAATACAGTTTTATAACTTTTTAAGATCTTCAATTTTATTTTGGCTGTTTTTCCATCCTTGGTCGTTTACAAAATTTGAGTTTCAAGTTTAAGAAATTCAAACATAGTTTTCATTGAAAAGATAATTTTCAATAAAAAGTTATCAACTATAAAATTTTATAGCTTTTCAAGATCTAACAACTTTCATTTTTACTGTTTTCTCATTTGAGGCACTTTAAAAATCAAATTTCAATTTTTTACAAATTCAAACTTAGTTTTTGGAGACAAGATGATTTTAAATAAAAAAGTTGTCAACTATAAAGTTTTATAACTTACTATGATTTACAACTCTCATTGGGGCTACTTCTCTGTTTGAGGTCGTTTGAAAAATTGAAATTTCAAATTTAAAAATTTCAAATGTATTTTTCATTGGTAAAATTAATTCAAATTAAAAGATGTTCAACTATAAATTTGTATAATTTCTCAAGATTTACAACTTTTTTTATTTTGGTCGTTTAGTCATCCAACATAGTGGTAACAAGAAGGGAAAATTTGCTGGAGGGCATTGGGAAAATGTCTAATTAGCTGGCACGCACCGCCAAACGGAAAATTTGCTCAAAGACACTGCAAATTCAAAATTCTTTACCCAGACACACCACACCGATTATTTTAATCATTTCTCGAGATATAGGAGAGAAGGTATGGGAAATGTCTAAACTACCTTTTGTCTTCAACCTCCATCTCCTCAGTCGCACGAGCTCGCACCCATGGCAGCGTCGGCCCCATCCACGCCCGCCCCGCTTGTCCCGTCGGTGTGCCTGTCCCGTCGGAGCTGACGCTGCCATGGCAGCGTGCGAGAGAGCTCCGGGTCGGCCTTGCCCTAAGCTCACCCCACGCCGCTGCGCCACCGGCCACGGAAGGTCCTAGTGTGAGCTCTAGCCAAGCCATGGATTAGGGTTTCGGGTTTAGGGCACTTGCCTCACGCCTGCCCTGGCCGAGTCGACTGCACCGACACACGCATCCTCCTCTGCCACGCGCTGCCCCGAGCCACCACCATTGGCTAGCACCAGTACCCCCTAGGTTGCATGGCAGTGGCCCCCTGAGCTCACGCGGTAGGGGCGGCTCCCTAGACATCGTGTGGCGGCGTCCCCCCAAGCTCGTGCGGCTCCCTAGACATCGTGTGGCGGCGTCCCACCAAGCTCGTGCGTGGCGGCTTGCCAGAGTTCTCGCGTGACGGCGGCCCTCGGCTTGCGCGACGGCAGCAACCCAACGCTCTCTTCATCCTCAACCACCTCGACACACACCTCCTCACTCGTCGACGGTGGCGGTCGGTAGCAGTACCCCCTCTGTCTCCTGCGTGCTTGCCGACAGTAGCACTCGCCCCCACGTCATGCCATGCGTGTGCCATCTACCCAGCCTAACGACAATGGGCGCTTGCTGCTAACTGGGCGCCATGGCCACAAGAAAATTAAATGAAAAGGAGAGGGAAAGAAGAAAGATGCAGGGCAAAAAATGACCTTTCACCACGCTTCTCTCTCCTTCAAAGCTAGAAATTAATATTTTAATGGGTCGATGTCCATCAGCAAATTTAGTGAGAACCACAGTGCCCCCTAGCAAATTTTACCTTTTTCGATGTCCATCAGCAAAGAGAGGTCACCTGCAGTATCCAGTGGCAAATTACCCCTGACAATAATTGTTCAAAGATCTTATATCTCTCTTCTAGTTTCATGAAACTAAGACGAGAGATATTTTATTTGTGAACATTGTATGTGACAAAATGTGCGAAAGAGTCTCAATTTTTTACCATAGCCTCCACATATGATACCATCACATCATAACAAATCTCATGATTTTCGGACTTCGTTTGCCTTTTAGGAATTTAAAAACCATTCAGCCACATGTTTAAGGTTGTGTTTCCTAAACAAAATATTCGAAATTTATTTTTATTTCATGAGTGAGGCCTCCAAATGAGCTAAATAACATGAATGTCATTTTTCTACTCATTGAATTCTATTATTTGAATCACTTGTGGTTCAAATTGATTTGACTTATACTAAAAAATTATTTGAAATGCAATTAATTAATTAATTAATTAATTATAGCAAATAGATCGAGTGCAAAACACTTGGCAAACTTTTTCTTGTGCAAAACAAAAACTCTAGACAAAAACTGAATTTCTTTGCCAAATGCTCTTTTTTTTTTTTTTTTTTTTTGCCGAGTGTTCGGGCTCAGCACTCGGCAAAGAGCCCAATGCATTGCACTCGACAAAGAATTTGGCACTCAGCAAAGAGCTGGTTTCCGATTGTGCGAACTACAATTATTCATATCTTCAAATTAATAATCATTCCATGTGCAAAAAATCAAACACATACTTCATATCTACCATTTGTTTCTTTGGCTTTGCTGCAGTACCTCCTCCAAGTAATTGTGAGTTGTTTATTTATTTTCATCGGATGGTTATGACAACATAATGAATTAAATATTTATTATTTATTTATTTATTTGGTAAAACTGAATAATAAAGTTTTAGATACAATTTTTTTCTAGATTTCAGTGATGCATGCATGATCCTGATATATTTTGCTTACCATGTATTTTGTATTTAGCCTGATGCACTTGATTTTGTATTTAATATGACTTGTATGTGATAGTAATAGCATTTGATTATGTGTTACCGTGCAGACGTAAGTGATTACGTGACGTGACATATGTGAGTGTCATCTGTGCATATTGTGTTAGCAAGTGGCCGGTAATGTGATCGAGTACGTGTACGTGACTTACATATATGTAGGTAGCAAATGTAGGCGACAAGAACCAAATGACAAACATTGCCACGTCTATATAAGAAAGGCTGGCCTATCTAACAAGCACTTGTGTGTACTTGTAATACGGCATTACGGCTAGGATTAACTGGTGATCTCTAGCGCTTGCTCACCATGGCTAGGACCATGCATGTGACACTTGTGCTTCTATGCCTTGTCATCGTTTGCCACGCTCATCGTTCAAGGCGCCGCGTCCTGATCCGATGGTCTGACGATCCAGATGTCTCGCCGTCGACAACAAGCTGCCCGTCGATCACTTCAGGTGCAGCGCACTGTATAATTAATCTATTTTTTATGAAAGAAGAATTATATTATATGATAGTGTTGGATATATCAATACGTTATTGTTGGATATATCAATATGTTATTAACACTTTGGTTGCACTTATTACATGCATGTGAACTTTTGGTCGCACTTGCATGCATGTGAACGTGACGAACTCCACACCGTAACGATGCTGACGCATATTTTACTAGATTTTACTACTAACTCACACGCCAAACTAATCCTTGTGATATATACTTTTGTATGCAGGACATACCAGCGGCAACAAGCTGCCAGTGGTACACCGGCTGAGCCCATGCTCTACCCTCGCCGGCGAGGGCGCGCGGAAGCATGGCAAGCCATTACTGCATGAGATCCTTCACCGCGACGGCCTCCGCCTGCAATACCTATCCCAAGTCCAAGCTGCTACGGCAGCCGCTGCCACTGCCGCTGCCACTGCCGCTGCACCGGCCTCGTCAGCAGACACGCCGGCATCAGGCCTGTCCGTCCCCGCCACGCAGAACGTCATCGGCAGCCTCCCCGGAGTGTTCGAGTACACGGTTCTCGCAGGTTACGGCACCCCGGCGCAGCAGCTCCCCCTGCATTTCGACCTGAACGGCTTCTCCTTCATGCGGTGCAAGTCGTGCTTCTCCGGGGCCGGAGGGGAGACGTGCGACCCATCGTTCGACCCTTCCAAGTCATCCTCATTCCGCAGCGTGCCGTGCGGCTCGCCGGACTGCGCCGTGCACTCGTGCCCTGCTGGTGGATCGTGCTCCTTCAAGGTCCGGAACTCGACTAATTTCTTCTTCGGCAACGGCACCTTCGTGATGGACACCCTCGCGCTCTCGCCGTCGGCAACCTTCGAGAGCTTCGTCTTCGGCTGCTTGCAGCTCGAACACTCGCTCAACGACGGCGTGGCTGTTGGGAACATCGACTTCAGCCAGAGTCGCGGCTCGCTGACGACCCGTGTGCTGCAATCCTCACCCCCCGGCACAGCGGCGTTCTCATACTGCCTCCCGGCGGACACCGACAACCATGGCTTCCTCACCATCGCTCCAGCTCTGTCTGACTACTCCGGTCACGCTGGCGTCAAGTACTTGCCGATGGTGAGCAACCCGGCAGGTTCCAACATCTATTTCGTCGACCTCATCGCCATCACCGTCAACGGCAAGGACCTTCCGTCGCCGCCGGCCTTGTTCAGGGGCAATGGGACCATGCTCGACTCGCACTCGGCGTTCACCTACCTGAACCCGCCCATCTACGCCGTTCTCCGCGACGAGTTCAGGAAGGAGATGGCGCAGTACCAGCCGGTGCCAGCCTTCGGCGAGCTCGACACGTGCTACAACTTCACCCTCACCGAATACATCTACCTCCCAAACATCACTTTCAGGTTCGGGAACGGGGAGACCATGGACCTTGACGACACGCAGTTCATGTACTTCTTCCGCGAGCACCCCACCGACGGCTTCCCCTTCGGGTGCCTCGCGTTCGCACCAACACAAGACGAGAACTTCGCCTGGAACGTGTTTGGATCCCAGGTGCAGCGCACCAAGGAAATCGTCTACGACGTACGCGGTGGCCAGGTTGCCTTTGTCCCTGGCCGTTGCGGCTTGCCTTGATGCTCCAGATGGACCGTCGCGTCTCTATTACTTATTATTTGTCTTTACTTTGTTTATTAGTTGCTGTATCACGTATTCACGTCCGAGTTTCTTATATTTGAGTTTAAAAAATAAAAGTTCATTGCATGTTTAAGTATATGTATCAGATATATGGGCCTGGGTACCATTAGCCCTGTACACCCTACGTCTAGCTATCTGGCCGCATTAAGACGATCAGGGATGAGGCCCAGGTTGTCCAGATGAAGAAGTTGGTCCCAAGAAAAATGAAAAAAAAAAATCTGAGTTGTATGAGTTTGTAATCTGGGAGTTGTATGAGTTTGTGAATCTGCATCATTTCCATTTGAAAACATATGTGTCTGCGTGTTCGACCTGTGCGATTTCAGAAGAAAATAGCTCATGTCACTTGAGAACATAACATGTCATTTTCATTGATTCATTGGCACAACTGATACATTGAGATAAACAAGTACGCAAGATTCAGCCACTCTTGACAATTGCATACAAATTGCTCAATAACACAAGCCCACAAACAAAAATCAAACAATTCAGCAGCATTACTATCTCCCTAAGCTGCTTAAGTTGTTTTTCCTGGCTTGATTCTCCACAATTCGCCTTGTTTTTTGACATTTCGGACATACTGCAGCATCTTAGTAGACTCGAAAATAGGTCCATAATCTAGAAGCACCAATTTATTATCAACCAAGTACTCATAGCCCTCTTCCCACTCCAAAATGGACAGCCAGCACCTTCTATCTGTTGCCAGAAAAGGAGAAGCCACTCAATTCGACAGAGCCATCAAATCAGACAAATTACATCACACAAATTTTGCAGCTAGCTATTTTCACGGTTCAAGGTGGACAAATGTAGAACTAGAGACCGTAGTTCCTGGTCGTCTTCACTTTCAAGACCTTGAGAAACCGGCACTTGTAGCAATCGCAATGAAAACGAGGGAGTTCATTGTTTGAAATCCTTCGGCGTCGCGGCATTAAGTACCTGATGTTTCCGCTGTACTCCATGGTCGACCTTGAGGGCGTCGCTACCATGCTGTATTCCATGGCCGGCATGGGGAGGGCAGCGAAGAGGCGCTGCAGTCGCGCTACAGTGGCGTTGGGTGTGGAGGACGGTGGCGGGGCGGTGTCGGGTGCTCTGCCGTGCGGGTGCTGGGCATGGGGAGGGCGACAGGTTGGCGCTGGGCGTGCTGCCATGGGGGCGTAGGGTGTGGTGGCGCTGGGGTGGGCAGGCCGGCGACCGTGGAGGCTTGGGGAGGAGCTCGTCATGGAGGGCGCTCACTGTGGGAGGTGACGTTCGGTTGGAGAAGAAGCTGCGTCCCAAGCTCGATCCGTTACCTCTGCCTCCGTTCCGTCCCGGGGAGATGGTTGTGAAACAAAAAAGAAAGGAGCAGGGGTAGAAGAGGAATAAGAGGGCTTCAAATTCATCGGATGGCATTGTAGCGAGTGGGTTGCGTTTCATAATGGCAATCTAGTGAAGCCCCGTTGCGAGATGGCAAATCAGCAAAGCCCACCTGCCATAATGGTCTAAATCCAAAAAGCTCCGAATCAAACAACTCTAGGCATGTTGGTCAACACTGTCTGGCATGGCATCTATACAAAACCTCTATTCACGCAGATGTGAAGAAGCCAACCATGCCATTAACATGTGGGGTCTACTCCAAGGGCAAAGCAGGCTATTTCAACAAAACCTTAGTTTTATAGATCTTGAGCTATTGTGTAGCCAAATAGTTCCTTAATAGATCTACAGTGGATCTCTGAGCCACTAGTGGTGGAGAGCCACTAGTTGTGGAGATGCTCCATATGGTGAATCCTAGATCTAGATTTACTTTTTCACTAGTAGAGTTTGCGAAATAGATATTAAGAAAAGAGTAAAAGGCATCCTGGGTCCTCAAACTTTTAGGTCATTCCCATATAGGTCCTCGAACTGAAAAAACGACTATCTAGGTCTCTAATCTATTGCCGTTGCGTACCAAAGGTCTAAAACTTGCCACGCCAGCGCCAACAGCTGACGTGGCACAGCATGGTTGTGCTGACTTTTCAAAAAAAACCCTGCCTAAGCCAAAAACTTTGTGTCTTTGGCATAGTGGCCATGACGTGCTCCAGGAGCAACGTCGCACGGGCCTTGGACACCGCCATGCACCACAAGGTCGGCGCAGCGCACCCCTCCGCGCACTCACACAGGCTGCCAGGACGAGCTCACATGCGTGGGCTCCTCCCCGTCATCGAAGAGCATGTCGACGAGCACGAGCACTGCGCCGGCATCCACCGCCTTGACGCGGTTCTGGCCCTATGCAGCGCCGCCTTGGTCACAGACCTGCAGATTAGACTAACGTGGAGCAGCTCCACGGCCTCCCCTGAACGCCAAGCTCCAACACCAGCCTGTTGGCGGCTTGGCGACCGTGACGCGCTCAGGAGATGAACTGCTGGGCACGGCGGAATTAACTCACCTGCTCCCACACGTCCTTCGATCGCGGCACGCACGCCCGTGTTCCTGTTAAGGGGATAGAGGAGAGGTAGCTAAGAACAGAAGAAGAACATGAGACAGTAAGTAGTTCGGATGGAAAGATTAAGAATTGTAATGTTTAACATTTCATCGTTACCCGGCCTCTTCCTTATGGCTTCTTCTCTGTTGTTACATGGGCATCAGTACGGCTTGTTGATTTAGTTTTCGTCAGTCCTTCCATTGTTCTTGTTCCTATGAACATGGGTAACAGTTCCGTACGCCTAGGGTCAGCATCGTGGCTACCAGCGCCATCACGCAGGGCATGTCCTTCTTCAGCTTCAACAGCATCGTGGCCGCCCCAACACCATGTTATGAACTTGTCACTCGATTGATATCAGGATAGCAATTTAGAGTAATTTGGAATAGAATTTGGGATTGGGAATAGCAAGCAAGAGGTAGGAAACGGGAGGAACACGGCAGGTACCCATGAGATTAGGAACTAGTCTGAGAAACTAGAAATGAGCGCGGCGTTGCCGCTTATGGCCAGTGTATGGCCATTTTCTTTTTTTTTTAATATTGGTCTTTTTTATTTTAATTGAAAATTATTATTTACGCATGGTTGTAGAAAGAAGGGGTAAAGGTATTTATTAAAGAGGGAGGAGTATGAGAAGTTTGAAAGTTAATGTAATTGTGGAATGGGGAGAATTCAATTTGATTTTCATATTAGCCCTTTTAAAACATGGGCAAAAATGTACGGCCTAAGCTTTGCACTAAAACATGTTGTATTATGGATCCTATTTTATACGTGGTATATGTATGATACGTTTAAATATTTTCAGCAAACTGGAGACAAATCTATATCTATTTTTTAGCAATAAAATTAGAATAGAACTTGCATGCAATGTTATGCGTTTAGATTGTATTGCTCATTGTGTGGAGTTCAACAAACTTGGTTTGGCATTTTTCTGATTTTTATTTGTTTTGTTATGATTTTTACAAAATTTCAACCGGTTTATATAAATAATAAATTCAGTAAAATAGAAAAATGACCTCGGGCCGTATTCAGCCCACCGAACCCCATTTTCGGCCACAAAAGAGCCCAACCGGGGGGCAATCCGGCCCATGGAAAGGCCCACCCATGGGGGGAGGCCTGAATGGACCGCGGGTTGATTTGCAAAAAACTGGAGGACTTTTTCGCAAGATTTTTTTGTGAGAGGAGGGTGGACGGCGGGTTCTATTATGAAAAGCTTGAGGATTTTTTTGCAAAACGACCGAATTTGGCTAGATCTGGGCCGTCCGACCGCCCGATCGGACGGCCGAGAATCGCCGGCGACGTGGCCACTCTGGTCGGCCCTCTTTTGGTGCACGGATCGTACGTAAGAGATGATTACAGAGTTCGTATTCGATGCCCGCCTCCTACACGGCTCCAGCTTATATTATGCTGGACCGGTATACACATACTACTCTCCAGGCCGTAGCCCAACACAGCCCACTACGGAAGCCCACTAAGCAAGTATTCGACTACTCCCTGCTGGAATCCTAACATTCCTCCCCTATTACACACAGCTTGACCTCAAGCTGAGAATTCTGGGAACTTGCTCGCCAACAATGCTGAGTCTTCCCAGGTAGCCATGTCGACCGGCAATCCACACCACTGAACCAGCTTCTGATGAACGAGTTTGTATTAGGCACATGCTTCTTCAGCTGTGATACATGGACCACAGGGTGTATCTTTGCATCAGGTGGTAACTCCAACTTGTAAGCCACCTTCCCAACCTTCTTGATAATCTTGAATGGCCCATAGAATCTGAAAGATAGCTTCTGATGGTTCCTGGAAGCCACAGTGGACTGAATATACGGTTGCAGCTTTAGAAACACCATCTCGCCTTCCTGAAATTCCCTTTCAGTTCTATTTTTGTCTGCCTGAGCCTTCATTCTTTGCTGAGCTCGTAACAACTGTTGTTTGATCAACTGAGACAACAACTCCCTCTCCTTTAACCACTGTTCCAAATCTGGTACAGTACAGAGTTGAAGGTTAGCAATACCCAATTGTCTTGGAGAATACCCATATAGCACTTCAAATGGTGATTTTCCCAAAGCTGAGTGTACTGAAGTGTTATACCAAAACTCTACAACAGAAATCCACTTGCTCCATTGTTTAGGACAAGAATGGACTGTACATCTGAGAAATGCTTTGACACTTTGATTCAATCTTTCTGTCTGACCATCTGTTTGTGGATGGTAAGCTGAACTCATCAACAGTTTGGTATCTAACAGTTGAAACAATTCTTGCCATACAACACTAGTAAATATCCTATCTTGGTCTGAGATAATTGCCTTAGGTAACCCATGAAGTTTGTAGACATCACTCATAAAGAGCTGTGCAATCTGTAAGGCAGTGAATGGATGTGTTAAGGGTATGAAGTGACCATACTTGGAGAATTTATCCACCACCACAAGCAATGCATTATATCTATCTGAAGCTGGAAGGCCTTCAATGAAGTCTAAGCTTGCTATTTCCCAAGCTTGAGAGGGAACAGGAAGGGGCTCCAACAGCCCTGGAGACTTAATCCTTTCCGTCTTTGCTTGTTGGCAAGTTTGGCATTGCTGTACAAACTGAGTCACCATCTGTTTTATCTTGGGCCAAGCAAAGAGCTGTTTAACTCGTGCATAAGTAGAAGCTATCCTAGAATGACCTCCTATGCCACTGTCATGCAGAGCTGTAAGAATGTGTTGCTAGGCTACTGAATTTTTTCCTACCCAGACTCTGCCTCTATATCTTATTATACCCTCCTGAAGGCTGTAGCCTTTCTGATTGTCAGAGGTTATAGCCAACTCAGTCATTAACTATTTAGTCTTAGGATCTTCATCATATCCATCTTTCAACCTTTGCAGCCAAGCTGGTACACACTCTGAGATAGCATTCAATTGTTGCTCCCAATCAAATCGGGATAAGGCATCAGCTATAGCATTTGAAGTGCCTTTCTTATATTGAATTGAGTATTGCAGGTCCATCAATTTAACCAAGGCCTTTAGCTGTAGTTTTGATGAAATTCTCTGATCAGTCAGATATTGCAGACTCCTATGATTAGTTCTAATGATGAACTCCTTGTGTTGTAGATATGATCTCCATTTCTCCACTGCCAACAGTATAGCCAAGCATTCTTTTTCATAGACAGATAAGGCCTGATTCTTAATGCCCAATGGTTTACTCAGATAAGCAATGGGATGATTGTTTTGCATTAGAACTGCTCCAATCCCCAAGTCACTAGCATCTGTCTCAATTACAAAGGACTGCTCAAAGTCAGGCACAGCTAGTATGGGAGCCTGAGTTAGATTTTGCTTGAGTAGCTGAAATGCATCCTCAGCCATTGGTGTCCACACAAACTGAACATTCTTCTTTAGTAACTCAGTCAATGGTTTGGTGATCATCCCATAATGTTTGATGAATTTTCTGTAGTATCCTATCAATCCCAGAAATCCTCTCAACTGTTTGACAGATCTGGGAGATGGCCACTGCTGCACAGCCTTTATCTTATTGGGATCTGTTGCTACTACTTGCCCTGAGATAACATGCCCCAAATATTCTACTGACTGGGTTGCAAATGAACATTTGGATTTCTTTATCAAGAATTGATGTTTCTATAGAACTTTAAACACTTTCTTCAGCATAATGACATGATCCTCCAGAGATGAAGAATAGACTAGAATGGCATCCATAAAGACTAAGACACCTTTTCTAGGCAGGTCTGCAAATATGGTATTCATAAAGCTCTAGAAAGTAGCAGGAGCATTGGTAAGCCCAAATGGCATTACCAAGAACTCAAACAGGCCATTGTGTGTTTTGAAGGCTGTTTTGAATTCTTCCCCAGCTGCCATGCATATTTGATGGTAACCAGACCAAAAGTCTAACTTAGTGAACCACTTTGCACCTGCCAACTCATCCAACAACTCATCCACCACCGGCATAGGATGCTTGTTCTTGATTGTGATTGCATTGAGCTGTCTATAATCTACACAGAACCGCCATGAACCATCTTTTTTTCTGACCAATAACACAGGGGAAGCAAAAGGACTTTGGCTCTGTCTGATCACCCCTTGCTCTAACATCTGTTTCAACTATAGCTCAATCTCAGTTTTCTGCACAGGAGAGTATTTGTAAGGTCTGACTTTAACTGGTTGTGCCCCAGGTATCAATGGAATCTTATGATCAGCACTTCTTCTAGGTGGAAAAGTGCTAGGCTCAGCAAACAAATGCTCATATTGCTGCAACAAGTTGGAAATAGCGGTTGGCAATTGAGATGTTGCTTGGTCCACCTCTACTGCACACACTGACAACTCCCCCAAATCTGCTGTAGGTATAGACATCTGAATACAATGAGAGACAGCCCCCCTTTTTAACAGTCCAGAGAGTTTAACTGCTGAAATGGGCATGCAGGAGCTTGTGTTATCAACCACTCCTTGCAATGAGATATTTTAAGTTCCCAGGTGCACTTTCATTTGCTTGGTTTTATAGTCCACCCACACAGGACTGTGTTTCTCCAACCAGTCCTCTCCCAAGATGACATCATAGCACTTCAGTGGAAGGACCTTAGCCTCAGAGATGAATGTATGACCCTGCACAAACCATCTTAATTGAGGCACCTTCTGATTACATAGCATTTAACTTCCTTCAGCAGCCCTGAATGCCATAGCCTCACACTGAACTGTCTGTAGTTTCAGTTGTTGCACCAACCTGTCACTGACAAATGTGCCAATACTCCCTGAATCGACTAGAATCAGTACTGTTTGCTTGCCAATTCTGGCTAACAGCTTCAGAGTCTGTCTCGGAGGCTGACTCTTTGTTGGTGTGGTCTGAACTGCCAGTACTTCCTGCTCATCCTCTGGCATTGTCAGTGTTGACTCCTCTTTATCAGAGTCCTCCATCATATCCAAGGCTTCCAACAATTCTTCTAACACATGCAAGGAGATGTTTGCTGGGCATTTGTGAGCAGGTCCCCACTTTTCCCCGCATGTGAAGCATAATCCATTGCACCTGCGAAATGCTTTCAACTTCTCCGGTTTATTTTTAGATTCAGTTGCAACTTCCTTTTCCTAATAGCTTGGACCCATCTGATGATTTGGCCTTGTCATATGATCCCTTTGCTGTGTGTCTGGAGATCTCACGCCCTGAATGCTTAGCACTGCCATGGTCCAATTCCTGTTCCTGAATCAGCGCTAGAGCACTTGCTGTATCCACGTCTCTAGGGACGATGAAGTAGGATAGCTGATCTGATGTCTGCATGCAACCCACTCACGAACTTGTTGGCAAAGAAGGTGTTATCAAATCCTGGATTGTACAACAAAAGGCCATGAGCAAGCTTCTCAAATTCTTCCTGATACTCAAGCACGGTGGAGGTTTGCTTCAATGCCTCGAACTGACGCAACATGATCTCATACTGATCTCTGTCAAATTTGGCTAGCACCAATTCACACAGCTGTTCCCAATTGGTCACCCTGCCACGCCTCTCCACCGTTTGCAACCAAGTCACAGCAGCGCCTTTGAAATTGAGAGCAGCAAAACGCGTCTTCATGGTTGCCTGGACAGCGTAGACCTCGAAGTACATCTCGCAATGGTCCCGCCAGAGACGAGGGTTAGAACCATCGAATTTAGGAAACTCCATCTTAGGGTATGGTGGGGAATGAGAGCCATGAAAATGCGATTCACAAATGTCATGCGAAGGCAAACAAGGCTGAATCATACCCTGATTACTCCCGGGCGGCGGTCCGAGAACCCCGCCCTGCTTGCCGTGGCCCTTGGCCCTCTCCGCCGCCGACATAGATGGGCGCGACGACGTCTGCGGAGCTTGGTTGAGGTCAATGGGGTTGACCCAACCGAGTGGCGGTGGCGACGCCGACGCGGGTGTCGACACCCCTTGCAGGAGGGCGGTCGACGGCTGGGGTGGTGCCGGCAGAAGAGGCCGAGTCTCCAATTGCTGAATCCATGAGGCCGCCTCCTTTGATTGCAGCGTCATGGATCCCATGGACGTCTCTGCCAAGGAACGCCATGACTCCAATTCATTGAGCTTGTCAAGCGCGGTCGTCATCGCCTCCTGGAATCTGCTGAATTGCTTTGCCATGATTTGAACCTCCTCAAGCTTCTTCGCCATGCTCTCCATTGTTGCCTTGAGATCCTCCATGGCTGCAGTCACCTCTTGCTAGAATTTGGGTAGTTTCTTCGGCGCCAGAGTTGCTCGCGAAATTGTCCGATTGACACCGACCCAATCAACGCAGGCCGGACTTGCGAAATCGAACGTTCCTCACTGCAATGAAGAACGTCGACCAGCCGCTGCGAATTATGATCGTGATCCAGGTGTTTCTCGAACAATCACTATGAATTTGGGGAAAAATTTTGGTGGCGCCGGGATCGTAAGCTCTCGATACCAATTGTTATGAACTTGTCACTCGATTGATATCAGGATAGCAATTCAGAGTAATTTGGAATAGAATTTGGGATTGGGAATAGCAAGCAAGAGGTAGGAAACGGGAGGAACACGGCAGGTACCCATGAGATTAGGAACTAGTCTGAGAAATGATTACAGAGTTCGTATTCGATGCCCGCCTCCTACACGGCTCCAGCTTATATTATGCTGGACCGGTATACACATACTACTCCTCTCCAGGCCGTAGCCCAACACAGCCCACTACGGAAGCCCACTAAGCAAGTATTCGACTACTCCCTGCTGGAATCCTAACACACCAACATCCTCTCTACAGCCTGAGCATGCTCCTCGAGTTCGTGGACGCCCCAGCACCAACATCCTCTCTACAGCCTGAGCGTGCTCCTCGAGTTCGTCTCCTTCATCTGGGCGCGTCTAGCAGCCTGGCCTGGCCCGCCGTGCGTGCCTGCCAGGCGCCATCGTGCTCTACCTCGTTCTCTCCATGCGTTCCTCGTCTTTGTCATGGCCATCTATCGCTGGCTTGAAGGCATACGCCATCAGCCATGCCTAGAATTGCAGCAACACGGAGATGAGCACGGAGACCAGCAAGGAGATGACCACGAGCACCTCGTCGCGGATGGCGCCTGTGGCTTCTGACTTGGCGTTGGTGGAGCTTGAGGGCCTCGGGCCCGGCGTGTCACTAGCACTCGCCACGGTTCTCACATGGCGCTTGGCCATCTGCTCAAGCCTACTCCTCTTTGCGATCCTCGACGCCTCGCTCACCTGCGTCGACATCGGCCGCCTGGGCATCTGTGCTCCACCTCCCGGACCCGGCCCCTCGTAGCAGCTCATCGAGCACCAGGTGCTCCTCTGCGTCCTCGCCTTCCCTAGGTCTGCTAGCGTGGAGTAGATCCGCTGCCCGATTCTGCTGCACACCGTGCATGGGTCAGCTAGCGCCGGCTGCCACCATCGTCCTCCTGGGTATCTCCACCGCAACAGATTTGGAGAGAGAGAGAGAAATGGGACAGGGTGTTTTTGCAAAAGTTCGAGTGGCCATGGTGTTCAACTGCTGATGTGGCATGGCCACGTTGGCTGTTAGGGCTGTCGTGGCAGGCTGTGGACCTTTGGTACACGGAGATAGTAGATCAAGGACCTAGATAGTCGTTTTTATAGTTCGAGGACTCTGACGGGAACAATCCAAAAGTTTGAGGATCTAGCGTGCACTTTACTCTTAAGAAAATATACTCTGATGTGGGTTCAACTTGCATCTAGAAATTTCATGGATGGAGTCATACTAGTTTGACGACGAGCGTTGCATGCGTGCATGAGGAGCGTGAGAAAGAAAAGGGTGCAGGCCAGGCTAGCGCTGGTGTTGAGGTAGAAAGCCACACACAAGGACGTGATAGTTCTTGAAGCGTGTAACGAGGCTATCCAATCCAAGACACAAACTTGTTCTAAATTTTGAGAATGTTTATCTGGACTTCATATCTAAAGCTTGTGGGGGCATCCATGGAGAAGACAATGGTGAAAGAAACAGTGAAGATAGAGATGCACCAAAAGAAATGCCACCACGTCCGTGTAAAATTGTGGACCACATCGTCCCTCTCCTCATAATTGAGGAGCATATATTGTCCCTCTCTTCCATCCTCCCTCGCAAATCTATCCTGGAAACTAATCACCCACCGGTGATGCACTTAGCCGCAATGCGGAGATGAGGGCCCCTTTGGATTATGGCTTGTAGCGCCGCACCAGATGGAGGGATTCCAACCCATGGCAGCTGGGTACCCTAGACCATCCCCATCCACCACCAGTGCCCTTGGTGGCAGGCCAGAGCATGGATATGGAGAGTGGCGACGACACAAAGAGCTCACAGCCCCTGGAAGCACTACGGGAAATAGCCGCTTTGCCGAGTGTCTGGGGCACTCGGCAAAGCCCCAATTGCACTCGGTTTATGAGGATCGTATATGACAACGTGCTCGAAACTTTTTCAAATTTTTACCACGTCATACACAAATAATATTATGACATCTTGGCAAGTTTCATGATTTTTTGAATTCGTTCGCATTTTATATAATTACAAAATCACTCGCATGCAAGTTGGCGGTGTTGCCCTGTGAGCACTGATCGAAATTTTTAGACAGTTCTTGGATTTAGCCTAAATTTACACTAAGAAACAAGGAATAACATTTTTTGAACGAATGAAATCTATTATTCGATGCACCTGCAGTTTAAATGTACATTATCGGAAAAAAATTCAATAAAACAAAATAAACTAAAAAATATACAAAAAGCAATGAAAATATCCTAAATTTGAACATATTGTTTGTGGTAGTATAGTAAAGCTTCAAAAAAAAAAAATTTGGTGGCAAAAACCAAAAAAATTAATTTTGCCAAGTGCTTAGTGCCAAACGACTGGCATTCGCAAAGAGGACATTGTTGGATGTCACCCCCCGCCCCAATCTTTGTCGATTGTCTTAAAGTGCTAGGCATTTGATAAATACCTCTTTACCAAGTACCTTGTTTTTTGCCGAGTGCGGCACTCAGCAAAGTATGTCTTTGCCGAGTGTTTGAAATTTGTCACTTAATAAAGACACCCGCACTTGCCGTAGTGAGTGTGATTGAGGTACATATATGGCATGGGGATGGATTTTGCGTGCTTCTTATTATTTTCTCACGTGTGCCAGAACTGGATCCCTTTGTCTGACATACAGATGACGGCCGAAGCACGCAGTGTGGCTGTCACCTCATCACGAGATAACAAGCTCGTTCTCTCGTGCTGTTCACTAGGATTTCTACAAAACGTGAAAACGGCTCATAGAGCCTTGTGAAGAAAAGACAAATGCATGAACTTGAACTAAATGGAATACGAATGCATGCATGCTATGGTATGGTATGGTTCAATTTGAATTGGACGGTGTTGCATATGGAATGACAGCAAGGTCTTCACGTTGCGTGTGCTTGGACGTAGTGTTCTTCATTTTGTTATATTATAATCAAGCTAGATTAACTTCTCCCACAATTTTTCTTTTCTTTTTTCATGTGAGTTTTGGGCTTAAATTCGTTGGTAGGCTTGGTGTGGCGTGACTTAGGGTTTACATGTGACTTTTGGGCCTAAATTTTGCTAGAGCAGGCTAAAAACAGCGCGCCAGTAGACATTTATATTTAGCAATGGATGGTTCCACTCAAATTAGTGCTATATAGCGACTGATGATTCAATGCAAAGGCAAATAACGGCCCATCTATCGAAGAATTCAGTATTAGCGACTGATGGTCCGAAGAAAAGCTTTAGCGACTTACCGTTCAATAGTAATTGTCAATTTTTAGCAACAAACATTGGGTACTATTGCAGTGTTGTGGTGTAGTGTATAGGGATGAAGTGAGTATAATCAAGCTATAGCTTGAATTCTCCCACAATTTTTGTTTCCTTTCCGTATTTACATTCAAAAAAGCATATCCCCAAAGGCACTATCTTTGCATTATTTACCAGTCTGATGTTTACATTATTTACCAGTCTGAAGACCTAATTTATTGAACAGTCGCGTGACAGATAGTAATGTGTGATGTAGGAACTGCAATACTTCAAACGGTTTTAACAATAAATAAACATATATAAATTTATCTTGTATTTCGTGCAATTATCCTCCTGCCATGATCAAGCATGTCAGTACGTGTCACTCGATCAATGACTCAACTGCATCCGTTTGGTCCGAAGGCAATCCTCCCGCCCTCCACATCGAACACAACGTTGTACGCCCTCTGCTGCATGTTCCCGACGATGACCAAGCCCGGGACATCCATGGGCACGAACGCCAAGCACGCGAGCGTCAGGGATGACCCCGAGGAGGTTTCTGCCTCGAACACCCATAGGACACCGGACGCGTCCACGTCGATGCTCGCGCCGCCACCGAACTCGAGCGCCACCGGCGGCGCCGTCACGACGTCGTGCCCGGTCACGTCGTAGCACGTATCCAGCAAATCCAGCGACCCCTCCGGCAGCATCTTGTAGCGACCGTCCATGTGACGCCTGAACGCGTCGCGCAGGGTGTAGTAGGCGGCGGCCGGCATGTGCGTGAGCACCGTGCCGGAGTCGATGACGGTGCCGATGTAGAAAGCCGAAGCGTCTACCGGCAGGGCCGCGCCGCTGACGGAGATGCCGGTGAGGCTCACCACATAGAAAGAGCTCAGCTTAGGGTTGTCGGTTCTCAGGGGCGTGAAGGACAGGTTCGACTGCTGAGGAGCGCCGCCGATGGCGAGGTACCCCGTGGAGGAGCTCGCGCGTGGAGGGAGGCAGTAGGAGAAGCTGCCCTGGCGCGTCTGCGAGAGGATGGACGAGTCGCCCCGGCCGAGACCAAGCAGACCGGCCACACGCATCTCCGTGGCACTGTTGCCGGGACCAGAAGTGTACTCCTGGCTGCACCCAAACACGACTCCGGTGGCTGGCGGTGCCGGCGCCGGCGACAGAGTAAAGGTCTCCTCGGCAAGGTTACCCCGGGTCTCAGATTGGTCGCCGTACTTGACGCTGTACTCGCACGAGGCCCCCCCGCAGGTCAGATCTTGGCCGCCGCCGATGCTGCACTCCGGTGCGCCGCACGGAACGTCGACGTACGTGGAGGAGCTTCTCGGGTCGAACAAGGGCTCCTCCTGGGGATAGCAGGAGTCGGTGCACGGCCTGCACTGGACCCAAGTGAGGTCGCTGCCGGTGTCGAAGAGGAGCGTGAGGTTGCGCGCTGGGGTTCCGATGCCGATGGTGACCACGTACTCGAGACTGTGGAAACCACGGCCGAGACGGGCAGGGATGGTTGTGGTTGTGGTCTCCGCCCCGGCGAGGCACCGGTGGATGGACCGGACTCGGTAGCGGTCTCGGTGCAGGATGGCAGCGGTGTAGTGGTGGTCCGGCACTGTCTTGTGGTGGTGGTTGCTGGTTTGAAGGCACGCGCGGTGGATGATTTGGAGGATGCTTCCAGATGCTCCATGATGAGTCACTGGAGGAACAAATCAATTAGTAATCTTTCTTAATCCAGCTAATAAAATGAGCTGAGACTTCAAAACACAAGCAGGTAACCTGGAGCAGCAGATGGCGAAGAACACATCGAGCTGGACAGAAGAGACTGGATGCTGACGGTGTGGTGCCTTGCCGCGAGAACCTGCTGACAGGTGATGGATAGGAGGAGCAGTGCCAAATGGAGGATCCAGTAAGCAGCCATGATAGGCAACTTGCTCGAGCTCTTTAATTTACAGCTCCCTTTAGCAACGGATCGGTACGGTGTCCTCTTATTATACCAGCCTGCGTGCTTACAAGTCATAGCGTTTGGATTATATATCGTCGAGTAAGACAGAAGATCGTAGAAACCAAAGTGGTGCCACGATGGAATTGCCGTCCTACAGCTTTCGTCTTAGGATTCTACGGCTGATCCTGGAACAATAAGAGACTGATGCTCTACGGTTGGTACCTAAGGAAATTGCTTCGTAGTTCCCACGAGACATAAATATGTTTTAAGAGTTCACAATTGATTCCTAAACATGTCCGGACGTTTACTGGTAAAAAGTCATACTGTACGTCACAAGTGATCCCTGAACTTGTCCGAACGTCAGTAATACAGATTAATACATCACTGCCGAGTCCCTAATAAAATCGTCCTAGTATGGATTCATACGTATACTGACGATTCTGAACCGGATGTTACTGTCAAAATTAGTTTCAACCGATCGGGGACAATCGATAAAGATTGAGACATGGACTTACCAGGTCTAAACCTAAACCTATTATCACTTTTCTGGATTCGAACTCAGAACCTCAACATTCTCTCAACCATCTTTACCATTAACTTGATCTACACAACACTTGTGAGCATACAAGTGATGTTATTTTTTTGACTACTTATTGACTCTGTTCAACCAGCTAATAAGCTTGAAACGGCTCGTTTTTAAGAGAAAAAACATTGTTCGAACGGTTGATTAAGTCGGCCCATAACACTGCTATCGTTTTAAAAAAAAAAAACTGCTTTCTTGAACATGCGGCAACATTTTCAATTTTGCATCGAGCCACCCAAATCACCTGCTAACTCCAAAGAAAATAAGAGAACCTTTTCAGTCTCCAATCCAGAAAAGAATTAGGATTGAGAAACACAGACTAGACACAGCTTTCTTTTCTTTGTGGCAACGTAAACGAAAATGCAGAAAACAGCTTAGCATCAATCACTCTTCACAGGCCTCCCTCCAGCAACATGTTGATTTTTTTTTCCTTTGAATCTTGAGCATTGATAATGTTTTGGCATAATTGTTTCACTGCTACTATGATTTAAAAAAAATTGATTTCTAATCTCCCGCTCCAGAAAGAATAAAACATTCAGAAACACAGACTAGACACTGCATTCTTTGTGGTAACGTAAACGAAAATGCAGAAATCAGCTTAGTATCCAATCACTCTTCGCATCAACCTAGAATAGAACTAGAGGCATCCATTTGCTCCGAACCCAACCCTCCCTCCGGCAATATCAAACACCATGCTATGCGCCCTCTGCTGCATGTTGCCGATGATGCTCAACTTCCCCGTGTCTGCATTGGAAGCGAACGCGAGTCAAGCCTGCGAGACGTCGGCGACGAGCAGGATCCCGGCCGCGTCCACGTCCAGCCGCGCGCCGCCGCCGAACCGCAGCGCGACACTGGGCACCACCACCTCGTCGTGCCCGGTCACGTCGTAGCACGTGTCCAGGACTTGCCCCATCGGAGACGCCACCGGGTACCTGCCGCTCATCTGGCGCCTGAACTCGGCGCGCAGGGCCGCGTACGCGTCCGGCGGGAGGCGCGTGATCACCGTGCCCGAGTCGACGATCGTGCCGGCGGCGAACGCGGAGGGCGCTACTGGGAGCGACCGGCCGTCGACGTCGATGCCAATGAGCTCCACCGAGTAGTACGACGGGTTCGCCGCCGGGTTCGATACCAGGGGCGTGAACCGGAGGTTCGGCTGCAGCGGCGCCGTGCCGAAGGCGAGGTAGCCCGTGGAGCTCCCTCGTCGCGGGAGGCAGTAAGAGAAGACGCGGTTGTACCTGGCACTTGTCTGCGAGACCACGGACGAGGCGCCCTGGCCCAGGCCGAGGATCCCGGAGACTCGGCGGCCGCGAAAGCCGCCGTTCCGAAGACCGCATCCGAACATAACGCCGGTGAGCGTGTTAGATGACGTCGAGTTCGGTGACAGCGTGATGCTCTCGCGGGCGAGGTACCCGCTGGAGAAGGATTGATCGGCGTAGAGCACCGAGTAGACGCAGGAGGAGTCCTCGCAGTTCGCGGTGCCACCGGACATGGAGCACTGCTCTTCGTCGGCGCATCCGACCTCCTCGTAGGTTGTGGACCCCCGCGGCTGGAACAAGGGTTCCTCCTGGCTGTAGCAGGACGAGCACGGCGCGCACTGCACCCAGGTGAGGTCGCTGCCGGTGTCGAGGACCACGGTGACACTACCGGAATCCTGTAGTATGCCGAGTGCCGTATATTTTGCCGAGAGCAAACCTAAAAACTCTCGGCAAACCATGAATTTGCCGAGAGTAGCTCTCGGCAAACTCCAACCTTCGGTGAACAAGCAAGTTTGCCGAGAGCCACACTCACGGCAAAGAAATCCACTCGGCAAACAACAAGATGCCGAGAGCAAGGCGCACGGCAAACATAAACCCTCGGCAAAGCATTGACGGCGACTAACAGCCGTTCCACCCCGTTTCCTTTGCCGAGAGGCATTAACCCGGCTCTCGGCAAACATTAGCAATATGCCGAGGGTAGTTTTCTGACCCTCGGCAAAGAATAATTTTTTCTTCTCCTTTTGATCTCAAACTTTTTATGTTGTCTTCCTGCATTAATTAGGGCAACATATTGAAAGATGAAGCAATTTTAAGAAAATTTTTAATATTTCCTCTATTATTTTCATTTTATTGAATTTTTCTAGAAAATACGGATTTGAACTGCGAGTGCATCGAATCAGGCAATTCTATTCATGGAAAATTTATATTCGTGTTACTTAGTGTATTTTGAGGCCCATGTCCATATGTAGACCCTAACTCTCGCACATCGTGTTAACGAAACATGACGTTGACAATGGAGGCGAATAGTTTTAAAATTGTATAAAACGCACACGAAGTCCGAAAATCATGAAACTTGACGAGGTCTCACGATATCATATGTGTAGACTATGGTAAAAATTTGAGAATGTTTTGAGCACGGTGTCATGCCTGATGCTTACAAAGCCATACTCGACCGACTTGAAGACCTTATATCACATGTGATAATGTTTGGTTCTGTAAACATCTTACGTGACGCCATGCTCCAAACGTTCTCAATTTTTTACCAGAAGCTACACATATGATATCGTGACACCTCGTTAAGTTTCATGATTTTTAGATTTCGTTTGCATTTTATAAATTTTTAAAACATTTTCCCCCCAAAGTCGACATTATATTTCGTGAAGACGAGGTGCGAGAGTTAGGGTGAACTCATGAACATGGCCTCCACCAGCAACTAACCAACATGGATATAAATTTTCCATCAACATAATTGCATGATTGGATGCACTCGTAGTTCAAATCCTTATTTTTCAAAAAATTCAATGAAACAAAAAATAATAGAGCAAATATAGCAAAAATTCATAAAATTACTCCATATTTCAACATGTTACCCCTATTTATGCAGGAAGTCTACTGAAAAAAGATTGGGATCAAAAAAAACAAAAAATAAAACTTTGCCGAGGGCCAAGAAATTGCCCTCGGAACAAGAACTTTTGCCGAGAGCCTGGTTTTTAACTCTCGGCAAAATATTTTTTTTTTGAATTTTGTCTGCAGCACTGCTTTAAAAAAGAAAATGAAAAACTCTTTGCCGAGAGCCTATTTGCTCACTCTCGGCAAAGCATTTGCGTTTTTTATTTTGTTTGCATTCACGGTTTCAATATTGGTTTCAATAAAAAAAGTCATAATCTTTTTGCTGAGAGCTTTGTTCGTTGCTCTCGGCAAAGGAGTTCGAATCTTGTCCATATGCTGTTGAACTGAAAAAAAAAAAAAGCAAGCAATCTTTGCCGAGAGCCTGGGATCTAGCTCTCGGCAAATAGCCCTTCTTATCCATTCCGACAGCACTCAACACACACACCACCACTCAAACACACACACCACCACTCAACACGCACCGCCACGTCTCACCGCCTGCACGCCGCCCCGCCGCCTCCGCGCCCGGCGCGCGCTGCCGCCTCAGCGCCCGAACCGCCGACCCTCGCCCGGCCGCCGCGCCTCACCAACCGCCCCAGCGCCCCAAGGCTTTGAGAGTGAGCGGCGCCCGCGCCCGTGCCGCCCGGGGCGCCGCCCGCCTCCTCTGTCCGCGGCAGCCGCGCCGCCGCGAAGCCGCCCAGCGCCACGCTGCCCGCTTCGGCGAGGGGCTGCCGCGCCACGCCCGGCTCCGGCAGGCCGCGCCACACCGGAGGAGGGAGCTGGGCAGAAGGCCGCGCCACGCCTCGCCCGCCGGGCCGGCTCCTCAGCGGCCGGGGCCACACCGGCACCGGCCGGCTGCGGCTGCCAGCCGCTGCCAAGCGGCCGCCTGCTGGACGAGGGAGGGGGCCGCCCGGTCCATCAACGTAGTGCCGCGCCTCTCCTGGTTCCCCGCTACGCCAGTGCCTCTCCTTCACGTTCACGGGTGAAGGCTGCCGCCGCCGCCGCTGCTTAGGTACTAGCTCCGTTAATGCTTATTTTGTGGTCAATTTGGGAGTTGTTTCGTCAGCTGTGTACTATTCGAAACTTACTGAGAAGCAGTAATTGCTAGGCTGCTTTGGTTTCTAAGTTCAGTTGGAATGCAGCATGTGTGGTTCCTCTGACTAGTTGGTAGGTAGCTGCTACTGAATCAAGACGACAAGTTTGTGAATAATCCATTGAAACCAGCAGCTGCATCTCCTTTCATTGTTTGTTATCAGGAGGAGTAGGAGTTTAACACCTGCAGTCTAGCAGTAAAACAGCAGTTGTAGTTGGGCCAATATTATGTATGCACTTTATAGCTTCTGAAACATATTTGCACTGTTCTAGAATTCGAATGCATGTAAAGTTCTATCCATTTGCTTACTTCAAAGATTAGATAGAGCACTGGAATTTGTACCACTACCGGAATCCATTAGCTAGGTTTAATGTTTTCAAGGGGCTATTAATGAAAGAGGACTGAGTAGAAATATAGTATTTGCTTGACTTTACATAAGATGTATGAAATGAAACAACAGTAAGTAGCTATTGTTTTGGGAGAAGAGAGCAAAAACACAAATGCCCATCACTTATCATGCTCATTCAGGTCTGAATTAAGTGGTATTTAATCTTTTGTCTACAATCTTTTATTTGGCATTTTTTAAAATCATACAGTATGGGTTTCTTGTGCAATCATTTCACCCACTTTCTATGTGTAGCAAATTGGACATGGAAATTATATGAGATGTTGTCGGCCATCGTGTCATTGGTTTTTGCAGGTTTGAATACCTCACCGCGATCGTCTACCTCGCCGCTGGGAGATTCCGCTTTTGCGCTGCGTCGCCGCCATCGCACCGACGGCGCCACGGCCCCTGCTAGCCGACTCCACCGCCACCTAAGGTATAACTTATCTTTCCCATATCATGATCTTACGTCATGTAACCTAGTTAGGCGTCTCCCGTTCGAAAGAGCTAGGGTTAGAGATATGAAATGATTTGCATATCTCTAAACCTATCTCTTTCGCATTGTCCGTTTTTTGGACAACAGGAGTATGCGTAGATGGGGTTAGTTTCCATATTACGCTCCGATCCGAGACAAAGTTTTGGCATCACCTCTCTGTTGTTCTCCGGATACATGCGGTCCCTACCAGGATGTGTATTTGGAGAACAGCGGGGGAGGTGCTTTGCCGAAATTTTGACTTCGGATCGGAGTAGAGCATGGAAACTACCCCCATCTACGTATCCTCGGTGGGATTAGGACCTATCCTAACCTATTAGATGCTAGGAACCTTCGTGCATGCAATTGATGGTCACATTACTTGCAAATATATATATGTTAGATGGATGACCGTGAGTGGATGTACACTGGACGCTCAGGTCCGTCTTCGTTCACCGATGAATGGATTGACAAGACCGAAGCTTTTTTGGAAGTAGCATTTGCCAGGGTTAAAAAGGGGCTTGTCACTTGGTGTCCTTGTAGCAGATGTCAGAACACGCGGAAACAAACAAAGTTGATCATGGGTCAACATATTGGCAAGTATGGCTTTGTGGAGGACTACACACGGTGGACCTACCATGGCGAAGCCGATCGTGCGAGAGAGGAGGTTGTGAGGCCATGTGTTAGGGATGATGATGATGATGGGGGTGTAGGAAACATGTTACATGATTATCATGAAGCACACTTTGGCGAAGGATGTGGAGAGGAGGACCCAGAGCCAACCACAAAGGCGTATTATGACATGTTGGGCTGCGGCACGAAACCACTTCACGACGGGACTCGTGTTTCTCAGCTTGATGCCATTGGACGCGTAATGGCCTTAAAGGCCCGCGCAAGCCTTAGTCGAGACACTTTCGATGATATGTTAACAATTTTTGGGAGTATGCTTCCGGAAGATCACATTACGCAAAAAAGTATGTACGAGTGCAAGAAATTACCGTGCACTTAAGATGCCGTATGAGCGGATACATGCTTGTCCAAATGGGTGCGTCCTATTTAGGAAAGATCTCGCGGATGCAAACCAATGCCCAAAGTGTAAATCGTCTAGGTGGCTGCAAGTGGACAATGGTGAAGGTCAAACGAGGGATCTTGACATCCCCGTGAAAATCCTACGGCACCTCCCGTTCTTACCTAGGATCCAACGGCCGTATATGAACGAGGAGGTGGCAAAAACAGATGACATGGCACAAAAAGGGCGTCGATACAGTCCTAACAAGATGGTACATCCATCCGATGGTGAAGCATGGGTTCATTTTGATAGAATTCATCATGATAAAGCTCAAGAGGCTCGTAATATGCGTGTTGCGCCGGGCAAAGATGGGTTCAATCCTTACGGAAACTTGGCTGCCCCATACTCATGTTGGCCTTTGTGTTCGTTATCCCCCTCAATCTCCCTCACGGCGCCCTCTTTCAACAACAGAACATATTCATGTCGTTGATCATTCCCGAACATCCAGGCAATAAAATGGGTGTATTCATGGAGCCTGTGATCGATGAATTGATCAGTGCTTGGGAGCAAGGGGTATGGACGTACGACCGAGCTACAAAGAGAAACTTCAGAATGTATGTTTACTATCGGTACTCCATGCATGACTTCAAGGCGTACGGCACATTCTCCGGTTGGTGTGTTCGGGGAAGTTCCAATGCCCCCGTATGCAAAACAACTCGAGATTCATTTGGTTGAAGAAGGGTGGCAAGTTCTCTGCGTTTGACAAACATCGACAATTCCTTCCCCTTGACCATCCATTCAGACAAGACATCAAGAACTTTACGAAAGGTGTCATGGTTGTAGACCCTCCACCACAGATGATGACCCCTGTCGCGGTTCTTGCTCAGATAGAAGCTCTTCAGGTCAATGAAAAAGACGGCACTTTCGTAGGATATGGTGTACAACATCAGTGGACTCATAAGTCAGGCTTGGAAAGGCTCCCCTATTATAAAGGCCTTCTTCTTCCACACACGATTGATGTGATGCACACTAAAAAGAATATTGCTGAGGCACTTTGGGGAACAATCATGGACATTCCTGATAAGTCAAAAGACAACGTTAAAGCTAGAGTGGATCTCGCAACGTTGTGCGATAGACCAAAACAAAATATGATACCTCCTACAAACCGAAAGAATTGGACAAGGCCTCATGCCGAATTCACCTTGAAGAGGCCCCAAAGAAAGGAAGTACTAGAATGGTTCCAAAAGTTAATGTTCCCTGATGGGTATGCGGCAAATCTGAGGAGAGGAGTGAACTTGAATACCCTGCGAATCAATGGGCTCAAGAGTCATGGCGACCACGTATGGCTTGAGCGGCTTCTTCCGGTGATGATTCGAGGTTATGTCCCTGAGCGTGTCTGGATTGTTCTAGCAGAGCTGAGCTATTTCTTTCGCCAGCTTTGTGCTAAGGAGTTATGCCCGAACTAAATGCTGACGAAAGTGAATCCAATCTAAAGGTTGTTCGAACTAAATGTAAAAACAAATGCAAAATTGAAGCTTCCATGGCAGAGGCATCCGTTCTGGAGGAGGTGTCAAACTTTACAACAAGTTACTATAGTGACAACCTTCCTAGTGTTCATAATCCGGTCCTTCGTTACAATCTTTGTCGACGAAAGTGAATCCAACCTTAGCCTTTTCGAGGGCAACTCGGAAGTGCAAGTGGTTCGACCCCCAAGACCTTGGAACATGGAGAGTGGCGCACTATCATGTTATATGTGTTGACCAACCTTTCCGAAGTGGAACCATATATTCGGTACGTTCTCAATAAATTTGTATTCGAGTATTGGAGAGTGTCGCACATACATGTTATAATGTAACCCCCTTGTTACATGTTCGTGCAGGGGAATTTCTAGATCAATTCTGGAGTGGATCGAGGGACCCTACCACACGGGAAGTTGATACCCTTCTTAAAACAGGGTGCGGGGAAATAGAAACCCTGAATTCATTTCTTGGTTCAAACAAAAGGTACCCTTCTTAAACATGGTGGTCGTACTTATGACAACATTACAAGTTGCTCGTACGTCCATTCATTTGACATTATATGACACTCCTTCCTACTTGTACATGTAGAGCCAAACCGATGCGACTATGAGTCCGGAGTTGAGACAAGTTGCCGATGGCTGTGCCTATAGGGTGTAACATCCTAGGTTTTCCAAACACCAAAAATCTGAACTTTTTAAAATTTTTCCTGCAATGTGTGGAGCGTGTAGTTGTTAGGACCAACCTAGGTCAAACGCAAGAGGGTTAGTTAACAAACCATCGCTTTTATATAGATATGACCGTAGGAGTGTGCCTCGGATCTTGTGATGATTTTGGGTTTGCGCTTATTTGGAGTTTGGAGTGCACAAGTCCATAGCATTATTCAACTAAATCTCCTTTTGAATTCTCCACTTAAAACCCCACCTCGATATACAACCCATTTTGTAGCAAAGTTTTCCTCCATGAAATTTCCCTCAAAGCTGCATTGTAGAAACTCATCACAAACTTCCCTTGAAATTCCTTCTAATCTACGACATCTCTTTTAAACTCCTAAAGTCGATAAGAGGGGATCCTCATCCTTTTCTTCCTCTCCTTTTCAAGTTTGCTCTTTTCCTTTAAAAAGTCCCTCTCTTTTCTCTCTCTAAATTTCTCTAGAGATTTCTTCAAAACACAAGAAGGAAATACTCTTTTTCCTTTTCCTTAAATCCTTTCTTAAAACCACATGGCAAATGGGAAAATCATTTCCCTTTCCTTGGGCCAGCGGCCCACACCTCCCTTCCTTCCCCGCGACCCAGCCCCTCGCTCCTGCTTCCTTTTTCGGCCCATGGCGGCGGCCCGGCGAGGCCTGCTCGCCCAGCGACCAGCCCGGCTCCCCCCCCAACATCGCGAGCCCGGCAAGCGGCGGTGGCCCGTGAGGCTACCGACCACCGCGCCCCCGAGGAAAAACCCTAAGGCGTCCGCTCGCGAGGCCCGGCCGCCCGCCCGCTTTCGAGTGGGGCGCTCGCGAGATCTGTGCCAATGCCGGCCGCGGGATGCGTGCCGTGTTGCCCCCTAAAGCACGGGCCCAGCAGAGGGATGGGCCAGCGGCTCCCCTCGAGCCCCTAAACGGCGCCACTATAGAGCCGCCGCCGCAGCCGGCGCCTCGCCTCAGCTTGGCGCCCGCCGCCTTCGCCTCGGTCGCCCGGCCACCGCCCACGCCACTGCTGGCCAGGGGCCGCGGTGCTCTGCCGAGCCCAGCGGCGAAGCTGGCGGCCTGGCGCGCGGCCCGGCGTCGCGCCCGAGCTCCCGCTCGGGCGGCGCCCTAGCGATCCCGCCGCGGCGAAGCTCCTCGTTTCGTCGGGCGCCCAGCTGGCTCCGTCGTCGCGCCACCACCTCGGCGCCTTGGCGTACCTTTGCGCTCGGCCGGCGCCCACTTCAAGCCACGCCCGCCGCCTCGAGCGCACCAAGCGAGTGGCGCGGCCGAGCCGTGCCCGGCCAGCGCCAGCCGGCAGCGTCTCCGGCGTCTCTGCTGCTGCGCCCGTGCTCCCGCCAGCGCAACCCGGCCGGCGGCGCCGAAACGCCGCCCACGAGCCGTCGAGCACCGCTGCGCCCAGTAGCCACCCCAGGCCTCACCGGCGCCCGCCCGCGCCGAGGTCGGGACCGGCCCACGCCCGGCCTTAGTGCTCGCCACCCACGGCAGCGGCCCGGCACCGGCGTCCGGGGCGCCGTGCCACCACCTCGCTTGCCCGATGCGTGCGGCTCTACGGTGCACCCCGGCGTCCGTGCCAACCTGCTCCACCCGGCGCCACCGGCGACAACCACTCCCTTCCCCAACCCACGACTGTCTTTGCCGGTGAGCCTCCCGAGAACCAAAGACCCCACCTTTTTGTACTTTTACGCCGCGGCCCACGGCGAGGCCGGCCTTCGTGCCGTTGTCCTACACCCTGCGAGGGGAAGCGCGGCTGCCTGTCCCCTCCGTCGGACCTCTACAACTTCCCGGCCACTTGGAGCCACGCCCGGCCAGCCGGCCTTCTCCGGCTTGCTGCAGCCCGCCACGGCCAGCTGCAGCCGGCTAGACATGGCTGCAGCCAGCCAGAGGTGGCCACGGGTGGCTGCAGCCGGCCACTGCCGGCCAAGGGCCACTACAGCTGGCCACCCTTGGCCCGGCACGCTGCTGCAGCTCACCGTGGCTTGCCCGGACACTCCACTACCGGCCTCATCTTTCGCCGCCAAGGTCGATCATTCGCAAACTCCGCCCGATGTCACCCTCGGCGTCGGCAAAACTTCGCTTTTTCATACATACCTATTCATACTTGTCATACATGATCTATCTATGCACGTGCCGTGCCTTCGCATGACCGGATTGTCTCATGTGCTATGGATACGTGTTCTCCATGTGGTCGTGATCTTACGTGGTTCGTGTGTTTGTGTGTCATTGTGCGTGAAGCTGTGCCTTCGAGCCGGTTAAAGGGGGGTTCCTCGCTCGGACGTTCGGTCGTGGGTTCATCCCACCGTGATCGTGGACGCCGGCGTAACTCATTCTCTCGTGCTTTAGTTGTCTTCGTTGTACCACGAGTGTTAGCTTCTACCTTCGGCCCTAGGACATGGTCATAAAGGAGCTCGATATCGCTATCGATGCGGATCTTACCCGCGCACATGGAGCCCCCTAGGACCTAGTCTAGTGGGAAACGAACTAGGAAGCAACTATCTTGGGACGACGGGAGCCAAACCCGTGTAGGTAAAGCTTATGGCCGCGAGTCATCTCGCCATGACCATCGGGCTTCACCTCTTTTCTTTCCTTTCTTTTCTTGCGCTATTTTCCCCACCACCTCGTATGCTTGCACCACCTAGGCCCGGAAGCATTCCTCGGTTCTCGTGATGACAACCGCATCGCTACGAACCCGAGAAATAGCTTTTGCCGCTTTAGTTGCACGGAGGTCGTGGTGCCCTACGAATTGGTGGTGTGGATCAAGGGACCGTGCGAGACTTCCGTCTCTTTTCTTCCGACCACCGTCCCTTGCCATGGCGAGTAGGTCGAGAAGAGTGCGGGGCCTTTCTTCTCTCTTTATCCTTTCGATCCTCGCTAGTTCAAAAGGCGTGGATTGACTCTCTTGACTCGAGTACTTTGATTATTGACTATTGCCATGTCAAGAGGACAAGAAATCTTGTGGAACCGAAATCCCATTTGGTGTTTGATCGAGTTCGTCGGTGTTCTATTATTGCTCTCTTGATCCCACTCCTTTGATTCCCTCATTTGCCGTGGGCGAGTGGATCAAGGGAAGAGGGAACCTCCTTTTACTTCCCTCTAATTGTTCCTTGGTGCTTAGCCCTCTTGTATGCCGGTACCTATTGAGACCGTGACACTCCACGGGTATTCGCGGTGACAACCGCACCACCAAGAATCCGGGGAGCGTCTTAGTGCATCTAGTGCACCTTGGTCAAGGTACCCTACAAGCGGATTAGGCACTTGTACTCTCTTGTGCATCGCTCCTCTTCGATGCCCCCTTTTTTTTGTCGTGACATGTGCATTGGAAGGAGTAGACCACCGCTCCTTCTCTTTCGTTTACCTTCCGTTCCTCCCGCTAGCCCGTTACGTTCGATCCCGTCTTAGTCATGACGATTGGATCAAAGACCGGACTATCTCTTCTAGTTAGCGAAGCTATGGTGCGTATGTCTTGTTCTCGGACCCATGCGAGTCGACCCGATCGGCCGTTGGAAAACCATCCTTGTCGAGGATGTGACCGAGGCCGCGACATGGACATGCCCAACTAACTCTCCTATATTCCCTTGTGTGCTACTCTCTTCTCGGCTCCCGGCGTTGTTGTGTCGTGCGGATCGAGAGGACACGTAGAGCCGCTCTTACATTGTTCATATTCCAATCTCTTTTTGCTACCGTCGCTACCATGACGGGTAAGCCAAGGCACACGGAACCAAGCCACAATTCCTCTATTTCGTGTTAATTGTTCTTACTCGAAATCCTATACGATAGTTGTGACTTGTGGGTTAAAGGCCGCAAGGGCCAAACCCCTTTGTTTCTATTTCCCTTTTCTCTCCTACTTGTGATCCTCCGGTTCCGCCAATTTCCATGACGTCGGGATCGGGAGGTCGCAACCGTGGTGTTTGGTTAAGTTAAGCTAGGATCAAGGCCTCTTCTTTTGAAGCCGTGCAGTCGACCACGATTGACCCGGGGAAGTGCGGCTATACCATGGTCGTGATCCGGGCTTGTGCTTAGCGAGCAACCACTTCTATTTATATGAGCCCAAGGATCGGACACTCTCCCGAGGGCTAAGTCTTTTCGGTGTTTATTCTCGAGTTATCTGGTTCCTTTTGTATCTTGTTGCCCTTTTCGGGGATATTGGAATTTGGTTAGGGATTGATTGCTCTATTGCCTTGTTTGTTGCTTTATCGAGGTAGTTGCATCACGGTAACGTTGGACGGATCGGAGGTCCCTTTGGAAGGAGGAGGACGCGAAGGGCAACGGATGAGGATGACTATGGATTGCTATAAGCAGGTGCCACGTCCCACCCAACCTCGTAAAATCCTATTAGTCATGCAATATGTAGTCGCTAGCGCTTTACTTTATGCAAATGAACTGTGATAGGATGCATGGTAGATTGCTTGATAAGCCATTACCTTGGCGTAACCTTTCTCCGCACACCCATTTGCTAGGATAGGCGCTTCGCCTACCTCATGATACTTGCTACACACTTACACTTTACTCATACATGCTTGTGTGTGGCTAAGGCACGTGGTGCCGTGAACTGAATCTTGGGGATAACGTGGGAGAGATCTTGGCGTGTGTCTTGGGTGTGTGGTGAGGGTTGTGTCGGCCCAGGCGGGATCTCTGACGAGTCGGGGGACAAGTCTTGCCGGAGGAGTGTGATCTGGGCACTCCCTATGTGAGAGAGTACCTGTGGGGGGTACATGTGATGTGAGTAGATTTCGGGGAGGAGTGTCTTTGTGGGGCCGAATCCCGGAATGGAGGTGCCCGTCGAGGCATGGGCGTGAGCCCCTTGTGAAGATATCTGTCCGGTCCTACTAAGGACTGGTTTGGCGTTCCTTCGGTTCACGGGACCTTTTCGTGCACACCACTCGTCTACGAATGGGCGGGGTCCGACTTGACGACTAGGCGGCCCCCTGGCGCCGCTACTACTAGGTTGATAGGTGATAGTGTAGGGAGGTGCGGGTGCCGAGACCCACACCCTCCCGAGACGGCGTGGTATCCCACTTTGGGATCGGTACCACGTCTCACGTCTCGGCGTCTTGCGGTGGATCTCCGGGGTGCCCCAGAGCTGAGTGGTAGAGTGGCATCGGGCCGGTTAGGCGGCGACTTGGTATCGGCCTAGGCGAGGCATCGTCGATGATGGTGATCTTGTGGTTTCGGTGTACAAGCTCTGCAGAGTTACTAAATCTATACGTATAGCCGTGTCCCGGTATGGACATTCTGTGAGTACCACACGTTCGTTATGGTGAGAGGTGTCCAATTCTCTTCTCCCCCATGGGTGTGGTTGGTTTTCGGCTTAGGCCGTTGAGGCAAGGAGGAGCGGGGAGTCTTCCTTGCCGACCGGAGAGTGAGTGTGGTGAGATGTGTGGACATGGATATGGATATGGATGGGATGGATGGATGTGTGGATGAGATGGGTTAAAACTTGATGATCTATATTATATTTTACTTTATGAACTGGCATAGGAAAACTACAGCCAAATATAGGCCTTTTTCTCTCTACCTTTGCATTCCACTTTCCACATAGCAAAGCAAAGCATAGGGTGGGAGCCCGTGGCCAGTACAAATCGTACTGATAGAGTTGAGCAGGTTTGGTACCCGAGGAGGACTACGACGATAATGGAGCTGGAAGAATTAGGTGGTCCCGTTCCTACACTCAAGTTTGGTTAAGGAGATCAAGTCTACGCCCGCTGATACTCTACCCCAACTCTGATGATTCTTCGTGAAGGAGGAGCCTTCACCCGCTAAGACGCTACGTCTACTCTGATGTTGATCCGTGTGTGTGTTTATCGCTAGGATACGATGTACTTAGGCGTGTTACAAGTGTTGTAATACTCGTAATTTGTATCTTTCGTGATGTATGAACTATGGTATCAAGCGTATTCGAAAGTACTACGTGGATTTCCCTTCGAGGAAATCGCTGGTCGTTTCGGTTGGTATCGAGCCATACTTGATCAGTAGGGACGAGACCTTAGATTCCAAACACTAGTGAAGAAGCCAAAAATCCTGTTTGTTATAGGTGCTAGAAGTAAAGATAGTTGTTTCTCCCTCCTTCTTGAGTTACATTTGCTTTTCGACCGCCCCGATATGAGGAAATGACCTTTATGAATCACTCCCCCGCTTACGCCCACGCTAGATCGGTAGATGTGTGAGACTTGAAGGCATAGGAGTCACCTCAAGTCAACACTATGCATATAGGAGTTGTAATGCTGCCTGATTGCTTGGATCTTGTGTTGTTATGCTTTTCATGCTTCTTATTGCCTGAGTGTGGACTATAGAGTTTATTTTGTATATGTGACTCCGAAAGCTTGGGTAACCTAGCCCTCTAAAACCTAAGCCAAACATATGACTGGAAATAGGAAGTCGGTGCATCAAGTTCTTGTCAACCTCCCTTCAAAATGGTTTTCTAGTCCTTGAACCAAACTTCTCTTCCAAGCTGCCCCCCTTTTTACCTTCAAAAGCCCTTATTCAAAAAAGTGATTTTTACTTCAAAAGGTAAAAGTTTCAAAAGCTTTAGAGAGTTTCTCCTTTTTCTAAATGAAAATGGTTTGAAAACTTCCCCTCCAAAACCTATTTTGGTTTCAAAGAGTCATCTACGGACGATTTGAAAATTGGTTTATTTTTCAACAAAATGTCTTCCAAATTCGCCTTCAAGACCTAAACTTTGCCTTCTATTTGACAAACATTTTCAAAACAAAGATATTTGGTGAAGCATTTTCAAGACAAAGACCTTTTGGCTCGATTTTTTTGTTTTAAAAGGCTTTGATTTCACCTTGTGAGGCCAATTCCCCTTTTCGAAAGCAACCATCTCGATTTCAAATATGTTTTATAACCAATTTTATGAAACAACATGGCTTCACAAAGGTTTTTGTCTACAAGCTTTCCAAAAGTTACTTTTACAAATCAAAATGCGCTTTCCAAATCCGATTTCAAAAAGTGTTTCTCAAAAACTGAGTTCCTTTTTGTGAAAGCTTTACCTTCTGATTGGGAAAATGACTTTAAATCTTCTGGCTTGCACTCCTTTTTGAACTTGTTTTACCGCAAATAAGACTTTCCAAAAGATTTGAGCTTCCAAAAATCTTTGATTTCAACCCCTTTTGAAAGCGCATATTTCGCCTTTAAAACTGGATTTCAAAAGTGTTCCAAACAACTCTCTGCCTTGTTCGAATGGACTTTCAAAAACTGCTCACTTTTAAAAGCTTTGGAAAATCTTTGGCATTTGCAAAGCCTTCAAAAAAAAACCTAAAAGTTTTGATTTGTTCCACAAATTAAAAGTCTTTTTTCGAAACTTTTCAAATCTCTCTTTAGGTTTTTTTGCTCTAGCTTGGTAAAAATGAAAACTCTTTATTTACATGTTTTTGAATCAAATGGGTTGCAACCAATTTCAAATTATTTGCGTTAGTTTCAAACCAAGGGTTGCAATCTTCTTGCTCAAAAAAAAAATTTTGCAAAATAAAAGATTTAAAACCTTTGTTTTGAAAATGCTTTCAAAATAGTATACAAAGGCTTTCTCTTTAAAACCCCCTCCTCTCCCTTTAGTTTGAGATTTTGGGACATTGTCGGTAACTTATTTAGAGATGAGCCACGATCTTGAGCTATGGTGCTCGCTTTGAAACTTGGGGCCCCATGTGTGAGGCCTCCACATGGCTTCTTTGCCGGCGTATCTTTGGTATCAAGAAAAGTGACCGTGGCTACCCTAATCGGTATCGCATACTACCCGAATCTCAAACCCCTCCTCTTTTTGAAAATCTTTTCAAAAAAAATGATGATTCGATTTCCCAAATGCAAAACGTTGTTTGGAAAGCGATTTCAAAATCCTTCGCCCCCCCTTCAAATGGTGCTTTTTAGAAAAAGAATCTACAAAACCTGATTTATAGCTTTTTTTTTTTTTTTGAAAGGTCTTATGAATGATAAGAGATTTTGGGTTCTAATTCAATATCAATTTCAAAGGTTTAAGTTAATGGTTTCATTTCGAAATGGACCTTCTTCAAAAGTTTTTGGTTTTCAAAAAAAAGGGGCTATTTCCAAAAGCCGTGGCTAAAAAAACATTTTTGCTTACTTTTCAAAAAGATCTCGGTTGGCACTTGAACTCTTTTACGAAACCTTTGGTGCAAAAGTGTGTCTTTCACCTAGTTTTCAACTTGCTTTCAAAAAAAAAAAATCTTTGATTTGTGAATAGCCTTTCAAATGTATTTTGAACTTGCTCTACGAAAAGTTTACAAGAGTCTTGATTTCAAAAGAGTTTTGAAAAGACCCTTGTGGCAAAAAAAAAATTGAACAAACAAAAGTATTTTCACATGCTCTATAAGATGCTTCCCTCCATTCAAAAGCTGCTTGCAAAATGCTTTCACCAAAGCCCTACCTTCAAAACTCCTTTTCAAAAGAAGTTTCCTTTCGAAAAACTTGGTGCATTGATGCATGTGGAACTTTTGCAAGAGCCATCAACCCTAGGCAACACTTGAATCTCGGGGGACGAGATTGCAGTAGGGGGGTAGTCTCTGTAACATCCTAGGTTTTCCAAACACCAAAAATCTGAACTTTTTAAAATTTTTCACGCAATGTGTGGGCGTGTAGTTGTTAGGACCAACCTAGGTCAAACGCAAGAGGGTTAGTTAACAAACCATCGCTTTTTTATATAGATATGACCGTAGGAGTGTGCCTCGGATCTTGTGATGATTTTGGGTTTGCGCTTATTTGGAGTTTGGAGTGCACAAGTCCATAGCATTATTCAACTAAATCTCCTTTTGAATTCTCCACTTAAAACCCCACCTCGATATA
Organism: Chrysopogon serrulatus; assembly: GCA_015844335.1. Taxonomy (NCBI): domain Eukaryota; kingdom Viridiplantae; phylum Streptophyta; class Magnoliopsida; order Poales; family Poaceae; genus Chrysopogon; species Chrysopogon serrulatus. The sequence continues at coordinate 112,906 of JADLZL010007415.1, forward strand.
CAACCCATTTTGTAGCAAAGTTTTCCTCCATGAAATTTCCCTCAAGCTACATTGTAGAAACTCATCACAAACTTCCCTTGAAATTCCTTCTAATCTACGACATCTCTTTTAAACTCCTAAAGTCGGATAAGAGGGGATCCTCATCCTTTTCTTCCTCTCCTTTTCAAGTTTGCTCTTTTCCTTTAAAAAGTCCCTCTCTTTTCTCTCTCTAAATTTCTCTAGAGATTTCTTCAAAACACAAGAAGGAAATACTCTTTTTTCCTTTTCCTTAAATCCTTTCTTAAAACCACATGGCAAATGGGAAAATCATTTCCCTTTCCTTGGGCAGCGGCCCACCTCCCTTCCTTCCCACGACCCGGCCCTCGCTCTGCTTCCTTTTCGGCCCACAAAGCGGCAGCGAGCCGAGGCCCCGCTTCCCCACTTGACCCGGCCCGGCTCGCCCCCCCCAACATCCTGCGCGAGGCCCGGCAAGCATTTGTGGCCCGTGAGGCTGCCGACCACCCGCGCCCCCGGGGAAAAACCCTAGGGCGTCCGCTCGCAGGGCGGCCCGCCGCCCGCTTTCGAGTGGGGGCGCTTCGCGCCGTCCTGTGTGCTCCGGCCCGATGGCGGGATGCGTGCAGCGTGTTGCCCCCCTCGGCACGGACGCCGAGGATGGGCCTTGGCTCCCCCTCGAGCCCTAGGCAGCGCCACTATAAGAACCGCCGCCGCCCGCCATACGCCTCCGGGCGGCGCGCCGCTTCGCCTCGGTCGCGGCCACCGCCACGCCCGCTGGCGGCCGGGGCGCGGTGCTGCCGAGCCCGCAGCTGGCGGAAGCTGGCGGCCTGCAGCGCTGCCCGCCGCGCCCGAGCTCTCCCTTCCGGGCGGGCGCCTAGCAGTCCGCCACGGCGAGCTCCCTCGTTCGTCCCGGACGCCCGGCAGCTCCGTCGCCGCGCCACCACCTCGGCGCGCGGCGTACTTTGCGCGCTCGGCCCCGCAGCCGCCACTTCAAGCCAACGCCACGCCACCGCTCGGCCGCACTAAGCGAGTGGCGCGAGGCAGAGCCCGTGCCCGGCCCGCGCCCTGCGGCTGGCGTCTCCCGGCGCTGCGCTGCGCCGTGTTCTCCGCCTCGCACAAATCGCCCGTGCGACGCCGAACGCCCGCCCCGAGCCGTCGAGCACGCTGCGCCCAGTGGCCCGCTCGCAGAGGCCTCCTGCCAGCGCCGCCAGCGCCGAGGTCGGGACCGGCCCCCGGCCGGCCTTAGGTGCTCGCCACCACGCGGCGGCGGCACCGGCGTCGGGACGCCCGTGCCACCACCTCGCTTGCCGGCGTGCAGCTCTACGGTGCACCCCCGGCGTCCCTACCGTGCCAACCTGCTCCACCCGGCGCCACCGGCGACAACCACTCCTTCCCCAACCACGACTGTGCTACCGGTGAGCCTCCCAGAACCAAAGACCCCACCTTTTGTACTACGCGCTGCCCACGGCCGAGGCCGGCCGCCGTGCCGTTGTCCTACACCTTGCGGGAAGCGCGGCTGCCCTGTCCCCCTCCGTCGGACCTCTACAACTTCCCGGCCACTTGGAGCCACGCCCAGCCAGCTTCTGGCCTTCTCCGGCTTGCTGCAGCCCGCCCACGGCCAGCTGCAGCCGGCCAGACATGGCTGCAGCCAGCCAGAGGTGGCCACGGGTGGCTGCAGCCGGCCACTGCCGGCCAAGGGCCACTACAGCTGGCCACCCTTGGCCCGGGCACGCTGCAGCTCACCGTGGCTTGCCGGACACTCCACTACCGGCCTCATCTTTTCGCCGCCAAGGTCGATCATTCGCAAACTCCGCCCGATGTCACCCTCGGCGTCGGCAAAACTTCGCTTTTTCATACATACCTATTCATACTTGTCATACATGATCTATCTATGCACGTGCCGTGCCTTCGCGCGGATTGTCTCATGTGCTATGGATACGTGTTCTCCATGTGGTCGTGATCTTACGTGGTTCGTGTGTTTGTGTGTCATTGTGCGTGAACTGTGCCTTCGAGCCGGTTAAGGGGTCGTTCCTCGCTTCGGGACGTTCAGTCGTGGGTTCATCCCACCGTGATCGTGGACGCCCGGCGTAACTTCGTTCTCGTGCTTTAGTTGTCTTCGTTGTACCACGAGTGTTAGCTTCTACCTTCGGCCCTAGGACATGGTCATAAAGGAGCTCGATATCGCTATCGATGCGGATCTTACCCAGCGCACATGGAGCCCCCTAGGACCTAGTCTAGTGGGAAACGAACTAGGAAGCAACTATCTTGGGGACGGCGGGAGCCAAACCCGTGTAGGTAAAGCTTATGGCCGCGAGTCATCTCGCCATGACCATCGGGCTTCACCTCTTTTCTTTCCTTTCTTTTCTTGCGCTATTTTTCCCCACCACCTCGTATGCTTGCACCACCTAGACCGGAAGCATTCCTCGGTTCTCGTGATGACAACCGCATCGCTCTACGAACCCAGAAATAGCTTTTTGCCGCTTTAGTTGCACGGAGGTCGTGGTGCCCTACGAATTGGTGTGGATCAAGGGACCGTGCGAGACTTCCGTCTCTTTTCTTCCGACCACCGTCCCTTGCCATGACGAGTAGGTCGAGAAGAGTGCGGGGCCTTTCTTCTCTCTTTATCCTTTCGATCCTCGCTAGTTCAGTAAGGCGTGGATTGACTCTCTTGACTCCGAGTACTTTGATTATTGACTATTGCCATGTCAAGAGGACCGAAGTACTGTGGAACCGAAATCCCATTTGGTGTTTGATCGAGTTCGTCGGTGTTCTATTATTGCTCTCTTGATCCCACTCCTTTGATTCCCTCGACTGCCGTGGCGAGTGGATCAAGGGAAGAGGGAACCTCCTTTTACTTCCCTCTAATTGTTCCTTGGTGCTTAGCCCTCTTGTATGCCAGTACCTATTGAGACCGTGACACTCCCTGGGTATTCGCGGTGACAACCGCACCACCAAGAATCCGGGGAACGTCTTAGTGCATCTAGTGCACCTTGGTCAAGGTACCCTACAAGCGGATTAGGCACTTGTACTCTCTTGTGCATCGCTCCTCTTCGATGCCCTGCCTTTTTGTCGTGACATGTGCATTGGAAGGAGTAGACCACCGCTCCTTCTCTTTCGTTTACCTTCCGTTCCTCCCGCTAGCCCGTTACATTCGATCCCGTCTTAGTCATGACGATTGGATCAAAGACCGGACTATCTCTTCTAGTTAGCGAAGCTATGGTCTGTGTACTGTTCTCGGACCCATGCGAGTCGACCCGATCGACCGTTGGAAAACCATCCTTGTCGAGGATGTGACCGAGGCCGCGACATGGACATGCCCAACTAACTCTCCTATATTCCCTTGTGTGCTACTCTCTTCTCGGCTCCCGGCGTTGTTGTGTCGTGCGGATCGAGAGGACACTGTAGCCGCTCTTACATTGTTCATATTCCAATCTCTTTTGCTACCGTCGCTACCATGACGGGTAAGCCAAGGAGCCTGGAACCAAGCCACAATTCCTCTATTTTGTGTTAATTGTTCTTACTCGAAATCCTATACGATGGTTGTGACTTGTGGGTTAAAGGCCGCAAGGGCCAAACCTATTTGTTTCTATTTCCCTTTTCTCTCCTACTTGTGATCCTCCGGTTCCGCCAATTTCCATGACGTCAGGATCGGGAGGTCGCAACCGTGGTGTTTGGTTAAGTTAAGCTAGGATCAAGGCCTCTTCTTTTGAAGCCGTACAGGTCGACACGATTGACCCAGGAAGTACTTGGCTATACCATGGTCGTGATCCGGGCTTGTGCTTAGCGAGCAACCACTTCTATTTATATGAGCCCAAGGATCGGACACTCTCCACGAGGGCTAAGTCTTTTCAGTGTTTATTCTGAGTTATCTGGTTCCTTTTGTATCTTGTTGCCCTTTTCGGGGATATTGGAATTTGGTTAGGGATTGATTGCTCTATTGCCTTGTTTGTTGCTTTATCGAGGTAGTTGCATCACGGTAACGTTGGACGGATCGGAGGTCCGCTGGAAGGAGGAGACGCGAAGGGCAACCAGATGAGGATGACTATGGATTGCTATAAACAGGTGCCACGTCCCACCCAACCTCGTAAAATCCTATTAGTCATGCAATATGTAGTCGCTAGCGCTTTACTTTATGCAAATGAACGTGATAGGATGCATGGTAGATTGCTTGATAAGCCATTACCTTTGCGCAACCTTTCTCCCCGCACACCCATTTGCTAGGATAGACGCTCGCCTACCTCATGATACTTGCTACACACTTACACTTTACTCATACATGCTTGTGTGTGGCTAAGGCACGTGGTGCCGTGGAACTGAATCTTGGGGATAACGTGGGAGAGATCTTGGCGTGTGTCTTGGGTGTGTGGTGAGGGTTGTGTCGACCGGGCGGGGATCTACGACGAGTCGGGGGGACAAGTCTTCTTGGGAGGAGTGTGATCTGGGCACTCCCTATGTGAGAGAGTACACGTGGGGGTACATGTGATGTGAGTAGATTTCGGGGAGGAGTGTCTTTGTGGGGACGAATCCCGGAATGGAGGTGCCGTCGAGGCACGGGCGCCGAGCCCCTTGTGAAGATATCCTGTCCGGTCCTACTAAGGACTGGTTTGGCGTTCCTTCGGTTCCACGGGACCTTTTCGTGCACACCACTCGTCTACGAATGGGCGGGGTCCGACTTGACGACTAGCTGGCCCCCCCGGCTGCTACTACTAGGTTGATAGGTGATAGTGTAGGGAGGTGCGGGTGCCGAGACCCACACCCTCCCGAGACAGCGTGGTATCCACGGGATCGGTACCACGTCTCACGGTCTCGGCGTGCTTGCGGTGGATCTCCGGGGTGCCCCAGAGCTGAGTGGTAGAGTGGCATCGGGCCGGTTAGGCGGCGGCTTGGTATCGGCCTAGACGAGGCATCGTCGATGATGGTGATCTTGTGGTTCCGGTGTACAAGCTCTGCAGAGTTACTAAATCTATACGTATAGCCGTGTCCCGGTATGGACATTCCTGTGAGTACCACACGTTCGTTATAGTGAGAGGTGTCCAATTCTCTTCTCCCCATGGGTGTGGTTGGTTTCGGCTTAGGCCGTTGAGGCAAGGAGGAGCGGGAGTCTTCCTTGCCGACCAGAGAGTGAGTGTGGTGAGATGTGTGGACATGGATATGGATATGGATGGGATGGATGGATGTGTGGATGAGATGGGTTAAAACTTGATGATCTATATTATATTTTACTTTCTTAACTGGCATAGGAAAACTACTGACCAAATATAGGCCTTTTTCTCTCTACCTTTGCATTCCACTTTCCACATAGCAAAGCAAAGCATAGGGCGGGGAGCCCGTGGCCAGTACAAATCGTACTGATAGAGTTGAGCAGGTTTGGTACCCGAGGAGGACTACGACGATAATGGAGCTGGAAGAATTAGGTGGTCCCGTTCCTACACTCAAGTTTGGTTAAGGAGATCAAGTCTACGCCCGCTGATACTCTACCCCAACTCTGATGATTCTTCGTGAAGGAGGAGCCTTCACCTGCTAAGACGCTACGTCTACTCTGATGTTGATCCGTGTGTGTGTTTATCGCTAGGATACGATGTACTTAGGCGTGTTACAAGTGTTGTAATACTCTGTAATTTGTATCTTTCGTGATGTATGAACTATGGTATCAACTGTATTCGAAGTACTCTGTGGATTTCCCTTCGAGGAAATCGCGGGTCGTTTCATAGGGTCATGTCATTTAGCGCTTATGACGTGAATGGATATCGCTTTCACACAACAGGACATGAGCAGAACCAACCCAATCGAAGAACCACAAATATCGGAGTTTTTACGGCCGGTCTTAATGATGTCGAGTATTATGGAGTAATTGAAGAAATATACGAACTCACATTTGAGAGTTGCAAACCTCTTAATCCTGTCATATTCAAATGCCATTGGTTTGATCTGAATCAACGAGACGGACCCCTAATCTTGGGCTAGTCGAAATTCGAAGGGATTACAGTATTACAGGAGATGATGTCTATATTGTGGCTCAACAGGCCACGCAAGTTTACTACACCCCATACGGCGTGTAGAACCGTCGAACATCTTAAGGGTTGGGATGTTGTTTACAAGGTATCGCCACACGGTAGACTACCTATCCCAAATAATGAAGATTATAACATTGATCCCAACACATATGATGGAGAGTTTTTCCAAGAATCCGGGCTACAAAGGGAGTTTTGTGATTGACTTAACCGAAGCGATCGAGATGGAAGTAGATCTCAATGAGAGTGAAGTGGATGTTGGAGATGAGGTTCAAAATGCGAAGGACTTAGAATTACTTGGCGATTACATCTAGGCGATGAGAGTGAAGAGGAGGTGGATGAGCTATTTGTCTTGATCGAGTGAAGTAGACATGGCTGATAGTGATGATCAGACTTATGATCCAGCTAATCCCGACCCCGATGATTATTTCTAAAACATGTAATGCTATGTTATTTCTAAATTTATTAATGCTATGTTATTTTCAATTTGTTTTCATGCCTTTGTAATTCTATTTTTTATCTGTGCTTATTGGGTTATTTTTTTAAATTGCAGGTAGATGGTGGGCGGCACGAGGAACGTCAGGTCGCTTTACCAAAGGCGGCCTGATGAAACGGAGCAGCCGGCGAGCAGGAGGAGCAGCAAAGGGAGGGAGGGAGGAGGAGGACCTTGAGCAGCCTAGAGGCGAGGGGAGGTGGAGCGTGGGAGCGAGAGCGGGAGGAGGAGAGCAAAGGCGCAGGAGGAGGAGCAGCAGGGGGCACGAGGAGGAGCGGGGAGGAGCGGGGGGGAGGAGGACAAGGTGGGGGGAGCAGGAGGAGGGGACGAGGGACGAGGAGGAGGGGGAGGAGGGCGAGGATGTGGCAGGTGGTTCTACTTCCTCCGAGCGGTCGAGTGTCTGGTTGCGAGGTCCCTCGAAACTCCCGGCGACCGATACCTCTTGAGCAACGACCGGTGATTCGACCCACGGGGGCCTAGGTAACTTAGTATAAAATATTGTTGCCGTCATGTTCGGTTGTTATGTTGAGAACCACAAAAGACATTAATAATTTTTATTAAACACTTGTGCGGGGAGTTGGAAGATTGTGGCTCGGTGTTCACAAACGTCGCCCCAATGGGATCCTCGGCCTTTTGTGCAAGCGACACTTCCCAGGCCTAGTTCAGTATGGTGGGGACGGAGGAGCCGGCCTACACGTGGGACCACTACGTGGCCTCCCCGATGTAAGGGATCGGATGTGCGGGGAATTCCCCAACAAGGCGGTGCGGGTGACGCCCGAGCTTTGGGTAAGTCTTCCACGCACTACATTACACAATGCATCGCATCTATTCTTAAAATTATGATAATATACATCGTGTCTATATGCAGGATTTCTTTAGATGCGAGCCGGGTTTCGAGGACATGGCGGCTAGAGTGGCTCAAAAAGTCTGTCATCGAAACTTCGTGCGGACATGCATTACGAAGCACGCCTTCAGGCCATCGTAACATACAATGCTGTCCACCGCCAAATAAAAGTTAAGAAAGCCGACGCAAGAGACGAGAACTTGACCCGAGAGCAATACTTGGAGATAAATATATAACATTAGAATTCTTTATTAACAACATTAAGTACACTTCATTTCATCTTCTTTTCTATCATACACTTGACGTGCGAGGTGCCTCCGTGGTGGTGTGCTACGCACTTCCGGTCTTTGGGAAATGATGGTGGACAAGTGGTGCGCCGAGAACTGGATGGAGATACACGAGAAGGCCCTTGGCGGCGCATGCAGATGCAAGGTGCACCACACCATCAAGGCAACCTTACCCTCGGCGAATACGCGCAGAGATGGGTATGATAATTCATTTATTTATTGTATCTTTCAATTACTATTTATTTCTAATCTTCTTGCTTTTTTCGCAGTCGGAATCACATGATGGCCGGATTGCGGCCGATTCGAGGGCATGGGCTATGGCGCACAAGGGCAAGGCGGCGTCCAACGTCACCTACAACCCGGAGGACCCTCCCGAGGCGTACAACAACGCGACCATCCACCGCCGCCTCGGTGAGTATCTTGGCGGCAAGGATGGTCTACGGACAGACTACGATCCGAGCATGGAGCCACTCGATGGAGAGATCGTGATGAGAGTGGGGGAGGCAAGAAGCATGGCCGGTCTTTGGATTGGCGGCAGTGTACTCGACACGGCTAGTACTCCCACTCTCTCCCAGATTCGGGCGCGCAACACGAGCAATTGCCCGCCCATACGCCATGCCGGGGACTTCAAAGCACCGGATGGAGCAACTCCAGGTTATTTGTTGTATTCGTTGTTCATACCCTTTTTTGTACCTTTGCTTTGCATAGCATTGTAAGAATGGAGTGAAACATGCATGTAGGCCAAGTTGGAAGAAGAGACTTCGGCGGCGGGGAGGAGATGGAGGCACGGCTACGAAGCGTGCTGCGGCGGCAAAGGGAGCAGGATCGGCGGGAACTTGAGGCGAGGATGCAGGCCGGCGGGAGAAGATGCAGAAAATGTTTGAGTGGATGCACGGGGTCTTGGTGAGAGTATGGGTCGACCTCCGCCCACTGTCGTATTCGCTCCGCCACCGGCTCCTTCGGGCACTCCTCCTTTCGGCACTCCTGTGAGTATCTAACTACCAAAACATAGAACCTAGACCACCTATATAAACTAGATTACCTAGATTAGCTATGCAAGTTACAACTAAATACCAAAACATGCAACCTAGACTACCTTTCCAACTAATCTTGGCTCATATGCAATCTTGTGTGCTCTACTTTGTGCAGAATGAATCGGCGGCGGGATCGAACGCTGGAACTCCTGGTCCTGGATGGGGAAGTTGGTAATTGTTGCACTCGGTATTTGTCGTTGTAATAACCTAGTGCTTGTGGACTTATCCGGTCTTCAGACCCTTTCCATGTTATGGACATGTCGTTCTGTTGGATTTGTGTTGTTTCAAACACTGTGATGGACTTGTGGTAGTGATGGACTTGTGATTGTGACTTATATTTGCCGAGAGCTGTGATATATGTTTATTGTTGTGGTTAGTGTCTATATGAATTGCATATTATGTGTGCATGTGTGTCTGATATTTGTTTGAATGATTAGACAGCAAAAAACGAAAAAAAATTTGGCTGTTTTCAGATGCTTTGCCGAGTGCTTTAGTAAATGCTCTTGGCAAAGCTTCGTTTTTTTGAAATTCTGGAATAGGCCTTTGCCGAGAGCTATTACCAAAGCTCTCGGCAAATACCGAAAGTTTGCCGTGGGTTGAGCTGAGGGGCTCTCGGCAAACACCTAAGCATTGCCGTGGGCCGGCCGCACGCTCTCGGCAAACAATTTCCAAAAAAAAAAAAAAACACAAAACGCTTTGCCGACGGTTGGCCCTGCGGGCTCTCGGCAAACACGTTTTTCGGAAAAACAAAAAAAAATCTGCACGAATATGTTTGCCGAGAGCCGAGCCTCGGGCTCTCGGCAAACATTTCACGCCGCCGTCACTTGCGCCGTGCCGTTACCAAGGCGTTGCCGAGTGCAGTTTGACCCTCGGCAATAGTTTGCCGAGCGCTACATGTAATGCTCTCGGCAAACACCTCATTTGCCGTTGCTACAGTTGCCGTGGGACTTTTGCCGAGAGCTACGCACGGCATTTTATTTGCCGAGAGTTTAGATAGCTTTGCCGAGTGCCGTTGGCACTCGGCAAAGCACGCGACTCCGGTAGTGGAGGTCGCGCTCTGGCGTCCCGATGCCAATGGTCAACACGTACTCGAGGCTACTGAAAGGGAGACCGAGGCGCGTCTCAGCGGTGGTTGAACCGCCCGAATCATCGGCAAGGTGTAACTGGCGGTGGTGAATGGTCTCGACTCTGAAATTGTCGCGGTGGAGTAGGGCCACGTGGTCGGAGGTGCTCTCGTGCTTACCCGCCGGCGAGCACGCCCGGTGGACAACCTGAAGGGTTCCAGGAGCTGCAGCAGCTACATATGATTGATTCAGTAATGAAATCATCATCATTTCTGATGTAGAAAATGTTTTACATCATGTAACTGTGGAGTAATAAGAGAATAGAAAGGTACTAACCTGGATTAATGACGAAGAGCATTTCGTGCCAGACAGTAGTGACCTCATGCTGATGGCATGATGGTGTTGCTGCTCCAAGTGAACACATCGTTCTGAAAGAATGGAGAGGACGAAGAAACAGATTACAGCCAAGCAAGATCGCAGGGAAGAAGTCATCTCCGGAACTAGCCCTTGTGATCAGGGTGGAGCTACCACAGTCTAACCTCCTGGACTTTGCACAGACTTGTACTCTGTTTTATATCAAGTGCATGCATACTGTGTCTGACCTGTAAAAACGGACAGGAGAGTGCAACAAGTGGTGCCAAAAAAGATTTGAGTTGTTACCAGTTGTGATATTGTCTAGCAACAAATTAAGATCCAATGGCTGTAAGAAAATGGAAAAGAATGCAGGATTAGGCTGGCTGGATCGAGCTAAAGTATGCAAAACAAACAGAAACACCCAGCGCCAAGCTTTAAAATAAATACTTTTCTGAAGTACTTATTTGTTCCAAAAGCTGAATAGGACGACCTGCTGGATTCTGCACAGATTTCGCTAAGAGATGCATACTCTGCCTTGTATCAGCTTATCAACGCAGGCACTGACCTGTATGAACTGCCAGGAGAGTGGAACAAGTATGTCGTGCCCAAAACATTGTAGTTCCTAAACTTTGGGATAGCTGTGAGTTGTTAGCAGTTGTGATTATGTCTAAACAAAGATCCAATAGCTGCAAGAAAATACAAACTAAAGCAGGATTAGGCTGGCTGATGGTTGATAAATAGATAGATCGATCGATAGATAGATAGAGCTAAAATATGGGAAGCACAGGCATCAAACAGAAGAGAAACACCTTTATTGTCATGGCACTTGTGCCTTCTACGCTCAGGAGGCAGACACTATGATATGCCGCACACTGCTAAAGTGTCCCACCTCGCTTCTGCAGGAGATAAACAAGATGTTGCTCTGTTATAATGGAAGCCGGAGGCCATTTTTTATATGATTGAGGAAAAAAGTCATTCTACCCTTCACCAACTAAAACTGGATGTTTATGCTCTTCAAACTATGTTTGTGCTTCTCAAATCATCGAAATTTATTTGAAGCACAAACTATTGAATTATTGACAAACTATTGAACTATTGATTGTCTACTAGTAGGAATGTATGGTTTGACTTATGTGGCGTCATATCAATTGTCCTACGTGCTCTGTGGCGTCATGTGAACCACGAGAGTGATGTGGCGCTATGTCAGTTGTCCTACGTGGTCACAAACGAGTTACCTGCGTGGCGGCATGTCAACCACGAGAGAGATAAATTGAATGTGAGAGTTACGAGTCAATTAGACTTTACAAAAAAAAATTAAAGAAATGATTTTTTACAAAAAGTATCTACATTATTTTTTTCAGGAATAAATATACATATAAAAATACTAAGGCATATGCTTTGGTACTCCTTTCTTAAAAATTTACACGTATTTCAAAGCAATCAATTAAGATAATTAATTTTTCTATAATTACTTTCTGTGTGGGCCACGTTTGGACCCAGCCCATCCAACCCACCCCTGAGTCTAGCCCTTGCCTTAAAGTATATATCTTCACTGTCTGGCGTCAACCATTCATTTCCACCCTGCGTGGTTGATGAAGGCAACCCTCTTGGCTACGCGCCTGCCTGCACACATCGAGACGGGATCCGGGGAAAAGGGGACGGAGGATCCGGCGCATCGCTTGATCCTGCTATTTGTCGCTTGGTCGTTGTCTCCCTGCCTCGACCAGGGTGGAAATGAATGCATGGTTGATGCCAAACAGTGACGATACTTTGGGTCAAGGTCTGGACTCAGGGATGGGTTGGATCATGGATAGGATGGGTCAAAACGTGGCCCAGACAGAAAGTAATTAAGAGAAAATTAATTACCCTAATTGACTAATTTGAAATATGTGTAACTTTTTTGGGAGAGGACATTTTAGTTGAAGACACGAGGGTGAGTCCCTTAACACTCGACACCACCCTGAAGAAGAGGTATTGAGCTGCATTGACCAACTGGTCAACCCAGCCATTCCCCTCTATCATGCGTACATAAAGGGCCTTCCATGGTACCCGCTATGGGCCATGTGGTTGGTAAGATGACAGTTTTCTTGCTATTAATCCTCAACATATCCAGCTGGTAGCAGTACGTATAGATAGTTTATCCAAAGCTTATTCTTTCTCATCCTCTGCACCTAATAATTAGTTCAATTTTTTTTTTAAAAAAGTGAGGATTTGGCTACTGTATATATATCCTGTAACAACTAACTGACATGATTGGCCTTCTTCACCAAACCACCATACTTAATCGTGATGGCAGACAAAGTGGCCAGTAAATCAGAGCGATGAAAGCTACCGGCGAGATTCCCACGCACACTCAAACATCATACAGAACCTTTCTCTTATATAAAAAAGGGCGATGGGCTGTCCTCACTCTTCAGTCCTCACCGTAGGGCCTCAAGAGGAAGCTTTCTTCAGCTCGAGCGACCTCGGGAACGCCATGGGGATGGGGTTGCTTCCTCTTCTTGCTGCCTGCTGCTGCTCCCTCCTGCTCACGGCGGCTGCTCCTGCCCGGGACAGCACCAGCGTCTGCGCTTCGCAAATCACCGGTACATATGTTTCTGTGATAGCTTAGTCTTGTTTAATTTGTACGTATTGTCGTTTTAACTCTTGGCTCACGATTGCACTTGCACCGGTATGGCGGGATGCTAGATGAACTAGCAGTCGTAGACTCGTAGTCAATTGAGTGGCAGAGCGAACAGAGCGAACTAGGAATTCATCTAGAGTTCAGACAGAAGCTAGTACTGAAATTTTCACAGTGAATAACAATTTCTAATAAATAACAATATATTTTATTCAAAAATAAATAGCGCTATATAAAATTTGCGACAGTCACGTCAAATAATTGAAAAGACGTGAAATGATGGTCTTCAATCACATTGGCAAAGACTACGGTCTTCTTCCGGCAATAAAGAATAGTGTTAGGTCTGCTTGTTTTATGCTTTTTATTTTCGCTCTGTATTTTTTAGCTAAATAAGTATAGCTTCACAAGAGCACCTGGTCTACAGAAAGTTTCTGTGAAGCTCTTCTATAATAGAGTTTGTAAAATAGTTAGAAGGTCTTCTATGACAGAGTTTGCAAAACAGTTGGTGGAACAGGCCTAAACAGGACTATGTATAGAACCAACCAACCGACCATAAACTTATATATCAGGGACAAGCCATGTATAGAAAGAACCAACCAACTGACCGTAAACTTACATATCAGGGACAGGATCGAGAGATCAAATTTTGTACAGTGCTCTACTTTCACTCTTGTCTGTTGTCTCAACTCTCAAACGCTGCTGTGTGACCCACTGGATGCAAATGCATGCATTCATTGGATCAGGCTGTAGGGTGACGCCGGTGCGTTACTGCTGCCAGATTTGCGCAATGATTTTCCACATGGATATCATATTATGCCCTAAAAAGTCCTGTGTTATTGTGAGCGCAGCTTTTGCCACCTGCAAATTCAGCTGCCACGGAACGACAACAAATGTGTTTGTACTATCCAGATGGTAAAACACTGTACCACATTTCTTTTAAGACTTTCTTTTGAAGATGCTATAGCTTGGATAGCGAGGAGGGCGGGGTAGTAGATGGCGTATCAAATGTCACTCGCTAGGTCCATATAATTATGATTTTTTCTTATTTTTTAAAGCCAATTATTATGATGTTGTGTGTGCTCCTAATCAGACACTTTTTCTCCATTGTCTTATCATGGATGATAAGGCAGGGAAGCTGACCCATGCATTTTCATTTTATATATGATATAGTTTTCATCTTCTTTTGGCTGCTGGTCGTACTTGTATTAATTAAGTTACTTGAATCAAATTAATAAGTAATGGTAATCATAAGTAAATAAATAAAAGCCCCTTATTCACATCATCATTAAAAAAAATGCCGATCTGATGATCTTCTAAATTATAGTTCACTTTGTTTTATCCTAAATCAAACTTCTTTAGCTTTGATCAATGTAAGTTTATACAAAAATGCATCAACATCTTTTTCTTTATAAAGGAAAGATTTTATTAAAATGCATCAACATCAACAATATCAATATAGTTAACTGAAATTTACAGTGATATATTCTTGATGGTGTACTTATTTCAAATTGTAGAGGTTAATATTTTTTAAAAAATCTAGTCAAAGTAAAAATCTTTGGACAAAGAACCATTCGTGTTATGCCTAGATTGTACCTAAATTTATTAACACCTGCTTTCGTGGATGTCCCACCATAATCTGGTTATATGGACATCTATGTTATAATCAAGCATAGTACAATTTTAGTCCTACTTGTCAAAAAAAATGTTCCTCCTCCTTTATCTTCTTCTTTTTCAGGGCATCAAACGTACAAGGTGATGCCCATAAAAAAGTTGCAACAAAACACACATGACAGTTGTCCTATTAATTTTAAAGTAGGTGTCACATATATGTCTTCTTTGTGGTCCTGTTACACCCTTGAATTCAAGGATCCATGTTTTTTCCTCCCAAACATAGTATTTACAAACAGATGCTCACATGCACTCATATCCATATTCGTATACACGTAGGCACATTCAATGTACCTGCACACACATATTATCTTTACGAGCACATCTGAAAATCTAATCCATCATATCTTAAAGTTGGCAAAATCACCATAGACGCCTTGATGTTGATGACTCAATGCTACATGTTGCCTGCCAATATAAAAGTAGCTTCCCTAGTTCCTTCAATAAATCTAGAAAATATAAGCACTCTTGTCAAGTCAAAAATTTTAGCTACATATTTTGTTATAGGGAACCTAATAACCAGCAGAGCTGCGATCAGTTCACAATCCTTTCCATGTTTTGCGCCCTGACTTTAATCTGTATAGGACCGGACCAAAACTAAGAGGATCTTTCTCAATATTTTTTCTCTACTATATCTCATTAGGCTGACCCAAAAACTGATCGAAGCGACCTACGCTGGATTTCAATGTAAGAAAGGAAATAAAAGGAAATGAATTGTAAATGATCTAGTACCTCGCATTGGCCAATGGTATGCATGCAGTTGCACCCCTAAGTTCATCACAGCAGTGCCTAAAAGGTACGGTGTTGGTTAAGTACAGTACAGCTTCCGTACTTGTTCTGTACTACGCATGCTAGGAAGAGTAGACTTTGCGTTCTGTACTTGGGCAAGGAAAACAGAAGCACAAAGATAAATGGATAAGATAATAAGAATGTGTGAATCGTTTCCCTTCACCTGTAACCATCAACCTATCTATTTCACTCTTGTTGACTTGTTTTTCTCTGGGTTGGACTTTGACGCACGCGACTGCTGAGACGTACATGATGGATTATAGACTCTGCCTCTCCCTGTCACGTGTCAGCTTGGAGGAAGCAAATCTCATCATTTAAATAATGCAATTCTAAATTTGAATTGAATCAAACAGCTTTCTTAAATTTGATTAATGTAAATTTATAGAAAATAGTATTTTTTCGTTCTGTCCCAGAAAGAAGGTAATTGTAGGATTGTTCCAAGTCATTTTTTTGTTTTACACTTTGAATAAATTTATACAATCATGACTTAAAATATCTATGATATAAAAAATATGTTCCATGGAGAATCTAGTGATATGTATATGAAAATGCATCTATAATATAAAAATAGTATGGTAGCTGGTAGGTATCTTTTCATCCATGTTTAGTCAAACTTAAAAGAGTTTGACTGGACACTTTTCTATAATTGCATCCTTTCTAGGACAGAAGTAGTACAAGCATGCTGCTGACTAGACACGATTGATTGTGGAAAACTGAGTTGTCTGTTGTTTGTTGTTTACTTCTCTACTCGACATTGCATGTTTTGATCAAAATTTCATCAATTACAATAACCATGTTTTTACTACATAAATACAAATATATTTCATAGGTAGTTTTGTACATTATCTAAAACACGCAAGTTATGTTTCAAATCCTCAACATAAAAGGTATATTTTGTGAGGAACCATTATGGCCATAGTATAAACTTGAAAAGTAAATCAATAGTAAAAATAAAAAATGTTCTAACATGGAACAAGTTATGCACTTAGGAGGTAAATGGCTTGTTAATAGACAAAGTCAATGATGAAGTGAGGCAGAGCTTCAGCACGGTAGGGCAAAAAGGAAGCCGTTACAATTGAATTCACTAGCAAGCCAGCTAAATGTTATGCAAATACTCTCTCCATTCAAAAAACAATACAATTATTTACGTTTTGAAGAAGTCAAACAATTTTTAATTTAATGAAACATATATAAAAAGTACTAAATTTATAGTACCAAAAAAAAGTATCGCTATATTACTCATTGAATATATTTTTATTTATATGCCTACTTAGAGTCATAAATATTAATAGTATTTTCTATAATCAAACTTAATGGTTGGTATATAATCAAGACGCAACGGTTACAACAAAAAATAATCATATTTCATTATTTAGAACAAAATTTAATTAATTATCCATGTAATAATTAGGCATATTATAAATGATCTTTAGAAACGTTTATGTTTATAGATAAATTTTAAATGCTCGAAATACTTATATTTAGGGACGACGACGGAGAGAATACCATCTCGTTCTTGGCTTGTCAGATACAAAATGTAGTTAGTTACACATACGAAGTACTCGGCCAATGCCAAAACACTGTCGGCCAACCACCCGTTTTGAATTTAGAACACACTGCGGTCCCAAACAATGCAAAACCACCATTGGCCTACAAGGGCAATGCGGCCAGAGACCCTGAGAAAGTTGCTTGGCCCAGCCAACAGTCGCGGCGCAACCCGTTGTTTCGTTCGTTCGTGGTGCCCGTACGTTTCCATTTGTGCAGCTGTATCGTCGTCACTCACTGGCTCAGTGCGTGCTAGCTGCATGCGTCCACGATGCTGAAAAATGAATCTCTTTCAATTGTTGCTGGTGCTGGGTCGCTGTCACATTTCGCCATCGATCGGCGCCGCGCGGGACGACAGACCACCCACCAGAATTTGGGCCGGGGGCTGGGGACGACACTGCCACAATCATCAACGGGGCAGTGGCGCACGCCAACTCGGTAGCACAGCTGCTTGGCACCTTAGCTTGCTGCTGCTGTTAGCTAAGCTAGCCGAGAACGCAACTGCTGGCGCTTGGTGCATCCCATTGTTCTAGTATAATGACTCCATGAGTTACAGCAGTTTCCAAAATAATGGCCATGGGACTCAATCCTAAGAACGGAAACATGACCCACGTTTCGATTCCCACGTTGTAAAATAACACTCCAAGTTGTTGTTCCTGTTCCGGACAGAAACATAGCTGCTAAGATTGGACTTTCACCATTTCAAGTATATTAAACTTTGTCACATGAGAACAATATGATAGTGCTATAGCATATTTTTTTCATCAATAGCAAATGTTTGATAATAATGGTCACCAATATGTGACGGAGGCTATATCGATATCCCAAACCATTGGTAAAAACTAAATGAATGAGTAACTAGCCTTGTTTTGCAGATTTCCCGCAACGGAACAGCTCGGGCCTCCACCTGCCGCTGCACCACCCGCAGAGCCCCTGCTCGCCGGCGCCGTTCCCGTCCGACCTCCCCTTCTCCACCGTCCTCACCCACGACGATGCGCGCGTCGCGCACCTCGCCTCGCGTCTCGCCGCCAGTAACCCGGCGTCCCACCGCCCGACGTCGCTCCGCAAGCAGAAAGCCAAAGCCGCCGCCGGTGCTTCCGGTTCGGGCGGCCACCTCGACGACTCCCTGGCCTCTGTGCCGCTCTCGCCGGGAACGTCCGTGGGCGTGGGGAACTACGTCACCCAGCTTGGCCTCGGCACGCCGGCCACCACCTACGCCATGGTCGTCGACACGGGCTCGTCGCTCACCTGGCTCCAATGCTCGCCTTGCCTCGTGTCGTGCCACCGCCAGGTGGGGCCGCTCTACGACCCCAGGGCGTCCAGCACCTACGCCTCCGTGCCATGCTCGGCGTCGCAGTGCGACGAGCTCCAGGCCGCCACGCTCAACCCTTCCGCCTGCTCCCGCTCGAACGTCTGCATCTACCAGGCCAGCTACGGCGACAGCTCCTTCTCCGTCGGCTACCTCAGCAAGGACACCATCTCCTTCGGCTCCAGCAGCTACCCCAACTTCTACTATGGCTGCGGCCAGGACAACGAGGGCCTCTTCGGCCGATCGGCGGGACTCATCGGCCTCGCGCGCAACAAGCTCTCGCTGCTCTACCAGCTCGCGCCCAGCCTCGGCAACTCCTTCGCCTACTGCCTCCCGACGTCGGCGTCGACTGGGTACCTCTCCATCGGGCCCTATAACCCGGGGCAGTACTCGTACACGCCCATGGCCTCCAGCTCTCTCGACGCCTCGCTCTACTTCGTCACCCTGTCCGGGATGTCGGTCGGCGGCAGCCCGCTCGCCGTCTCGCCGTCGGAGTACAGCAGCCTGCCCACGATCATAGACTCGGGCACCGTGATCACGCGCCTGCCGACGGCCGTGCACACGGCGTTAAGCAAGGCTGTGGCCGCGGCAATGGCAGGGGCGCAGCGCGCGCCGGCGTTCTCCATCCTGGACACGTGCTTCGAGGGCCAGGCGTCGCAGCTGCGCGTGCCGGCCGTGGCCATGACGTTCGCGGGAGGCGCCTCACTGAAGCTGGCGACGCGGAACGTCCTCATAGACGTGGACGACTCCACGACGTGCCTGGCGTTTGCACCCACCGACAGCACGGCCATCATCGGTAACACGCAACAGCAGACGTTCAGCGTCATCTACGACGTCGCGCAGTCCAGGATCGGCTTTGCGGCAGGAGGTTGCAGCTGAATAGCTGATGGTGAACTAATTTGAGCTCTATGGAGTGGGCAGCTGAAGCTTGGTAATTGAAAATGCATACAAAACAAATGTAAATTCATTGATGAAGTTTATGAAATAATAATGTGTTACAAACTACTGTATTGTTGATTTTACTCTCCTGGCAAATTGTACATCCATTTACAGGTAAATTGGAGTGTGTAGATTTTCACAGGTGTAAGGTCAAAAACAGAAATGTAATGGTTGGATGGTTTGGTCTACTATTTATATTCTTGCCCTGTCTTTACCATTGTGATAAATGACCAGTGATATATTGTCAAGCCAGAAAGGTCCAATGAAACCACACATAAGTGATATACAAATTAATTAAAACAATCAATATCACAGAGACTCGTCTATCCAATAGCCATTTCTGATATTTTATAGCCGTGCCCTTTGAAGGCCGTCTTTGCTAAGAAACACATTAGAGACAGTAGAATTTTAAAGACACATGAAATTTGGTGCACATCTTTTACTTGTTTTATGATTCGGAGACACTTATTTGATAAGTAGTGGGTGAAGTTTTCCACATCTCTCATTATTGATCGTACCAAGGACGTGATGCGTCATGCCCCATCATTTGTGTACATTCTTATATAAGAGACGTATTAATTTAATATGAGTCTCTAACTGACCGCCTGCCCTACGGCTTGCTACTCACTTAGATAGCAAGAGCACTACCTAGCAGCATCACCCTGCTAGTCATTGTCAAAAAAAAAAAAAATCATTGAAGCAAGATGAACTTGGACTTAGGCAACATGGAGATCGACGTGATCAACACCTCAAGCAATACATTGGTGCTGCTATAGAAGACCTATAAGTGATGATAAAGTCCAAGACACAAGTTGGAAGAAAGCCCGGACAAAGCAAAACTAGCCAAATCAGTAGCACCAAAAATTCTAGTGCTTAGTGGTTTGCACCATCATAAAAAGTGTTTAGTGAGTTAATTGTGCCACAGCAAATCTTCGGTGATCCCAAAGAAGCTGCACCAGATAAAGGGCTCGCATCCATAGAGGTATTTGTGTCACCGATAAAAGGTCTTTTCCAAAGAGTTCTAGCAGAGGAACTGAGGGCATGAAATGAAATTTCTGTTGAGCACTAGAAGAAGGGCTAGCCAATAAAATGTTGTCAAACGGTCAGCAACGGCTAGTTCCAACGGCCACAAAAAATCTTTGGTTGGGCTTGACCACTGGAAATCTCTAGTGGCACTACAAAAATCCAAGTGCTTGTGCAAAATGTTGCACCGAGGACTAGTTTCTCAACGGGGCTATTTATACCCCCAAATGTCCATTTGAAGGGGTGAGGAACCAAGGATCATTCCAAAGGAGTTCACTAGTGCTCTCACCATCATATGTGCTTAAGGAATCATTAGGTGATTAGTGTAGGGGTTTTATTATGTTCTTAGGCTAGTTAGACATCATCAAATGTGTTTGCTCTATGTTTAGGCCTAGTGTTTAGTGAGGTTTCCACACCTTTCACAACTTGGTCCATGCATGCAATATTGTTATACAATGAAGGGCTTGCAGTCTTGCGAGACCATATGAATCATGTTTGTGGTGTGGCCTCCCCATGTACCCCTAATGGTTGGCTGAAAGCTCGAAAGTGAAGACAATAGGAAGCCAAAAAAGATTACTTTATTGCATAGTTTTTGTTAAAGAGGAAATTAGAGGCCATAGTTTAAAAGTAGAAGTATTTGAGACCCTATTTTAACACCCTCCTCTCAGTTGTCATGATCCCTACAAGTGATATCAAAGCCAATTCACTCAATTTGGACCTTTGGCTTTTCCGTCAAGCAGACGTTACTTAGAGACAGAAGTATAGATACCATGTAGGCCATCACACTTTGACAGAAACATAGATACCATGTAGGCCATCACACTTTGACAGACACAAATTCCTATATTGGAGTGCTTGAATGGTTTGCTACCTAGCTAGAAGTGGTTGATCTATGTATTTGGAGAGTCACTTTTGACGGTATGAAACCCCTAAAGAATCATGAGAAACCCACCGCGAATGATAAAAAAGATATTCATCTAAATGCAAGAGCTCAAAATTGCTTTAAAAAATATTCATCTAAATGCAGGAGCTCAAAATTGATTGTTTGAATCTTTTAGCATAGACATCTTAAACTAAGTGTTCACCCTAACTAAAGCAAATGAAATTTGGTTAAAGTCGCATGAGATCAATGATGTTACAAGCAATGTCTATGAGAAAAAAACATTGTCTAAGTAAACCTACGATTCTATTAAAATAAAAGAAAATAAGCTTGTGAGAGACATGTATTTCGTATGAATCTAATTATCAGTAAGCTCAATTCTATATGTTTGACCAAGTTAGAAGATACGAATACTGTGAGGAAGATCACCACTATGCTTCCACATGACAAATATGCACTAATCATCACCATTCTTCACACAACATGGATGACTGGAGCAAAATGACCCCCACACTTGCCATATACAAGCTTGTAACAATTGATATTTCAAAAAAGATGGGTCAAGAAGCCGCTTCATCAAGCAAAATCATCTCACATGTGATGAGCACAACAAGATGAAGGGCAAGAAGCAGGTCGAGAAAGCTCAAGCTCAAGTGAAGAAGATGATAATGAAGAAGAAGAAGAAGAAGAAGAAGAAGATGAAGAAGAAGATGATGATGATGATGATGATGAAGCTTCCACCGGCACCTTCGATGATGATGAAGTGATGCAATTGATTGAAGGAGTGAAGAGGATGCTTTGCAAGATGAGAGCCAAAGGTGTGCCCATCAATTGAAGATATCATGTTACTGACCAAAAAAGAAGCTAAGGCAAAGAAGGAATGAATGCTTTGGTTATAGTAGTAGAAAGGGGTACTTTATGAAGGATTCTAGAAACAAGCCGACACCTAAGGTCAAGAAGAAGGCGTGAAAGGGGCTAACACAACAATAAAGACTTGGGATGATTCATCAAGTGAAGATGGAGCCCAACACAAGAGGCGTGGCTACAAGCAATTGTCATCAAGCTCTTCTCACATGCGCCTCAATGTAGCAAACCATGTCACCTTGAAAATTGGCCATAGCATGGAGTTCCTTCATTGTCCACCATCAAGCCACTTGATCATCAACACAAATAAACACTTGGCTTGACCTTCCATGAATGATATGATTGACTTCATAGCTTCACACGGCCTTACTGGTTCATCGATCGTAACATTGATGCTATTCACTATTGCCTCGTTCCATTGGCAACAAGCCCTCTACTCGCACTTCACCACCTTGACAGTCCATCACACCTCGAGCCTAGCATGCCACCCACTCTGCAAGTCAATCCTTAGTAGCTAAGCCTCACCTTGATCTTCTTAACCTAGCCATACGAGACTATGTAATGTCTCGTATTCAATAAGCTCATTCATCTTCACTAGTTGATCACTTGTATCACATGCACAAGCCATATCCCGTTCATGGCTATCATTGCTTGCTCAACCTAGTGTGTATGCTAGTAGTAACATGTTCATCTCACATGAAACATACTAGTCCACCTAAGTCTGTAACTTAGTTACCGAAACCAAACTGGGACTATCTCAACAGTAATAGACTTTATATTAGAACTACTACTATTGTGCTTGAATCTTAGACGAGTGCTCTCTAGTGCTCACTAAACAATTTTGATGAGTACTAGAGCCATATACACACAAAATACCATCTCTATAAATAAGCTCCAATGCAGAGCTTTGGTGGCACCACTAGAGAGGTCTCTTGCTCTATTTTAAATCTCCCTCATGCGACTAAGCACTATGCCTTATCAAATCTAAGCTCTGGTGCCTTCCTCTTTGAAGGCACAGGAAATTGCGGTTTACATTGAGGAATTTTTAGTGTGGTCAGTGCTCTAACCTCCAATGAGCAGAGCTCCGGTGAGAGGAGGAAGGAGAGCTTCTCTGGTCGAGCACAGCAGGGAATGGTCAAACTAACTATTGTGAGTAGAGAGAAGGTAGACTTTTAAGCTTAAGAGCAGAATTGAAGTTCTGCTCTCAGAGTAGCACTTCTGCTCAGACAACCAAGAGTAGGAGTAAAAAGTTTGCTGTCATGGCTAGATCTTAATCGCCTTTAAGTTGATGGCCGCATCCTTTTGTAATCTGAAGCTCCACCATCATATGTATCATCCTCCCTTTCATTCTATCTGCTTGTTATCTCAATAAATCTTATTAGTTGTCTAATGATATGGTTATTATTCCTAAGACCCACAATAGGGTTTGATTGTACTTACACTATAAGAGACCTAAATGTGCAAGCCAGATTGTACTTACACTATGAGACCCATATGTGCAAGCCAGTAACATGCCGACACGTAAAGAACATCTTTGATAGAAGTATCTAAATCTTAGACCTGCACCTGAACCACCGCGTATCTAATAGAATGCATCAGAGACGGTGCCTGAAAATCCATCTAAAATATTATTATCTGAGACGCATATAAAAGTAACACGCCTCCATATCGGAGTTTTTTAGGTAGGCTTCACGAATCAGGAAATAACACGAGACTAATGTTGTTCAGATCAAAGACGTAAACTAAATACGCTTGTCACTTAATTGAGTTTGCGTTGCCGCGTTGGGAAACTACTCGGGGTCAAGCACACAAGAAGGGCCACACAAGCATTTGCTACCACTATAGGGGGGAAAACTTCAGCTATGCAGTCAAACGACGACCATGCAACATCTCCGCAGCAAATTTTATGAGCATACAAACATCAGATTCAATGTAACATGCAACTTTCTGACTTCATGGATTCATCTCGCGATATAACGAATTGAAATCTAACTTATGGTTTGAATCCTGAGATCTTATACCTATCTCAAAGCAGAGTAATAGACAATCGGTGTCTATAAAATACAATTCTTTATGTACACATACAACAGGGTACAGGATTCTTTACGGGAATACCAAGCTAAATTAAATTTGATTTGGAATGCCTAATCTGGGTTGATTATCAGCGAGGAAAACGCAAGACGGCCAATACATATTTTCTTTGACCTTCATAGTAATGAGTCGAGATATGAATAGTTATAGACGCGGCCAAACTGAAGTAAGCTGCCATATGTCCTATCTGAGATTCCAACGTAAAGTGTGTCCGTGTCGGGGCTGAAAGACATACCGGATACCTCACCAAAGAAATCCAGCTCCTGTCTCTTATTGTAGTCACTTTTGATGTCAAAGATGTGGACAAAGTCTGCTGCCTCTGCCATCGACAAGAACTGCCCATCAGATGTAAAACGAATAGATCTTATTGCTCCAACGTTGCCTCTCAAGACATGGACAGACTGGGAGAGATTTCTGGCATCCCAAATCCGGCAAGTTTTGTCTTGGTTACCAGTACCGAATGTCAGACCATCTGGGCTCCAAGCCGATGCAAAGGAATAATCCAAGTGACCTTTCATGGAATGAATAGTCTGCTTCCAGATAAAAGGCATATTAACAGGAATCCATAAACTAACACGTATTCTGAAAATGTTCTGACTTTTAAACCGATTTTTGCAACAAAACACTCACCTTTCCTGAATTAGCATCAATAAGCAAAGCATCTGTGTCATCACCAACAATAATAACAAGCTTCCCATCAGGGCTCAATGATGTGTGCTGCATCAACAAAAGGGACAGAGGTACTAAATCAAATAGAACATGCAAGATCTCATGAGTCATTATCATTTCAGCTCACATTTGCACCCAACTATGATACATTACAGATACAGACGAAATGTGTTCTTGTGATATCAGGCACAAATAAACAAAGAAGTGTTTAAAATTGGCACTGTAAAAATAGAGAATTCATGCATAACTGAATTCTAGGTTAATCACTTCTGTTTTTATCCTTTGAACACTGGTAAAGGGAAAAAAGATCAAAATGCTGTAGAAGATTCATTTGACAAGAATAGAGTTGCAATACTAAGCATTCCCAAATCTTGTTCTTACTGCATCATCATCAATTCAATCGTCATGTTTTCATAGGTTGTAAACAAAATAGTAGCAAGACCAGAAACAATAAGTACATTCAAAAAAGTTTGTCCAATCATGGTGGTATTAGAAAAGCACCTTGCAAAGACTACACTTAACTATGTTATAAGTTGGCCATAGGGATCTAAGCTAAAAGCAAAAATACCGGGATGATAATAGAAATGATGTATCACTCCGATCGCCGTCGTCGACATGAGATAGCACAGGAGGGACCAAATTCGGCAATAACAGATTAACAGGGAAGGGAAGGAGATCCCCTTTTACCCTAGTTCAGTTCTGTATTATGAATTCAACATAGTTCTCTCCATTACAGGTTCACGGCTTATACAGCTCGCACGACACCCCTTCCTCCACCCATTCAGTGGACATGAACACACAACCCATTCAGTGCCTTCACATACTGGTGCTTCCTGCCTTGTCACTTTCTATACTTGGCGCCCCATCCGTAGCTGCCATGACATGATGGTGACAAAAGAGTTCCTGGTAGATGCATCTTTGACAAAGTCCACACTAACTATCACCCCTGGAAAACAGTTCTGCTGGGAGATATGTAACAGGCTAATATCTTAAGGAGAGCTTTCAGGAAATTCCAGCCACATAATTAGGTGCTCAATGTCCAGATGTCCTTTTATTCAATGTTATCCTATGAAATGTTTCCACTATCAATTGATGTCATTTAAGCCCTTTTAGCCTCTTATATGCTGATTTCATGTGTTCTTTGCATACTTTTATTTTTCATCTTATAAGTCATTCTTATATTAGGCTCACCCACTGAGCACCAGGTCCTGGGTTCGAAGCAGCCTCCTTACATATTTGCAGGGGGAAGGCTGGCTTCAGTTAAACCCTTCCCCAGAACCCCACTCAAGTGGGAGCCGCCTGGCACTGGGTCTGCCCTTTTAAGTCATTCTTATATTGGCCATTCTTATTAATATTAATATTGTGGAAGGGCAGACCTAGCCCGGTGGTAGTATCTACTTGTGTCCTGGAGGTACTGGATTCAAACAGACTCCTTGCAAAATTGGCAAGGTTAAGGCTGCCTAGAAATTCCCTTCCCCAGAGCCACCTTCTTGTATGGGAGCTTTGGGACTAGTACACTATATTAATCTGAATATACTCAGAAGGTCCTTCCCTAATGAGAATCCAGCAATAGCTCGGTTGGTGTATTTTTAGGATCTCAATAAAAAAATATATAAAATTAAGGAATAAAATAAATTGGAATAGTAAACAGATGCACTTACATTCACTGGCCAGTCAAATCGGAAATGCTTAACCAACTGATATCTTTCCATATCATACTCTCTTACCCCACAGTCATTGTTAGAAGCAATGAAGTGAAGAGCTCCACTGAAAGGAACAGCAAGACCAATAAATGTGAATGCCAATGCCAGTTTCATAGAAGTTCTATTAACAGCAGTAGATCTCAAAGCAGGATTGAGGAGACAGTAGTTGAGCTAAGAATTAAGATTTGATTCAAATGCTTTAACTTTAGGCTATAACTTCTATTCCCTCCGTTCCAAATTGTAAGTCGTTCTAGCTTTCCTAGATGCATAGCTTTTACTATGTATCCAGACAATGTATATCTAGGTACGTAGCAAAACCTATGTACCCAGAAAAAGACAAAACAACTTACAATTTGAAATGGAGTATTTTGGAATTGCAGTCACAAGATAGGGTACGAGTGCAGCAAAATAATAATAATAAAGAAAAATAATCCAAACAAGGGCCAAAATGGGCTTTTATCCTTTGACCTGATGTATGTTGCATAAGGTTAAATGGCCTACCTAGATGTATTGAATATCTCCAATGCATTGGTAATTGCATTATCATCATACGTTGTCCTGCAGCAAAAGCTTATCCCTTTGCGATCTAGGTGCTGCGTCATATTTACAAATGATACAACATTAATAAATTATCAGTATCATAAGTTCACTAAGATTTCAGCATTCCCAAATTTAAGTGCAGGTGCAGATAACATAAAAATTTTACTTTGCATATTAGCTCTCCTTGGAAACCACCAGCTACTAGCAAATTATCTTTCACTGCCATGGTACTAATTTGAGTATGAGAAAAGCCTTCTGATAAGCTTCCTGGGTGCTTCTGCAATAAGATAGGGCAACAGCATGAATACTTGAATATAGGTTATAATTGATTAAAAGAGAGAATAGATGAAGAATTGTTCCCCACCTCACTTGGTGCAACATGTCCATGTACATCCATAATTTCTGTATCCACACCATTTAAGGCCGACCAGTGAAGTACAGAGAAATGCAATAACAGGTAGACATCATGCTTCGATGTTGCCCATACTAAATTTCTCAGCTGTAGGTATAAAACAGTCATTTTTTTGGTTGAACAAATAACATTTATTCACAGGAAACAGATTAAATCAGCATCAATCAAGGCCAACCAGTAAAGTACAGAATAATGCAATAACAGGTAGGCATCATGCTTTGATGTCACCCATACTAAATTTCTCAGCAGTAGGTATAATAAAGAAGTCATTTTTTTTGTTGAACAAAGAACATTAATGCACCAGAAACAGACTAAAGCAGCATCAAGACTTGCCACAATTAGTCTTCATTCTTTTTCCCGGAAAAAGTCTACTAATCCCCTGAAATATTGGTGTTTGTTCAACCCCTCACCTATAAAACAAGTTGTTCTACCCCTCAAACTATTGAAAACCATCTAAATAACCCCCCTGAGGCAGTTTTGAAGATTGTTTTGCTGACATGCCATATTAAAAAGACTACATAACCCCCTAAAATATCAGTGGTTGACTATTTTTTTTTCTCAATTATGCAGGAGAGCTGCATATCATTGCATTAAGATACGAGGTGTTGGGCTGAAAAGCCATACAACACACAAAACACTCACCCCCTAAAATATCAATGTTTGACAACATACCCCCTTTTAAAAATATATAATGTCAAATGACCCCCGATGATCTTGTAGGGCCGTTTGGACACCATATCCTACTGCATTGGCCTAAGTACCCATGCTTCCACATAGGCCCATTTATTGCCTCCACACCCTACTCTTTCTCGTAGTTCTAGATAGTGTTGGTAGGTATCAGACCAAAGATAGCGTGTTGGAATTTAGTTGCTGCTATTACTGCTGTCAAGCCACTATCCACTATGTGTGGATGGTTCAAGTGATGATGTAGATGGTTTCAATAGTAATAAAAATGTTAACATGATGATTTGGACCATTATAAAGAATGATGGATGATTAATGGTATTACATCCAATTGATATGAGAACTTAATGACAATTTATTTCCACATGTCCTCTTTATATATTATTTGATTTTATGTCACTATGTATTTTAATATTTGGCTATTATATTTTATAGATGACCGGGGGGGGGTTTAATTTGAACATTATTAAATGCCTTAAGGACTACAATATCAGGTTTTATAGTTGAGGGGGTTATATACTCAATCCTTGATACAATAGGGGCTTAAACCACCTTAAGGGTTATTTAGACGGTTTTCAATGGTTTGAGGGTTAGCATAACTGGTTCTATAGGTGAGCCGGTGAGGTAGATAGCCACCAATAGATGAGGAGGTTAAATAGATTTTTTTTCCTTTTTTTCCTACCTAAATATACAGATAAATCCTTAAACAGGCTACAACATCAATTTAACTCATTGTCTTGTGGCAATCAATCTAACCACTTTGGTTCCAGAGGTTTGCTGTCATGTAGGGCAAGCAATATCCAGGAGGATCAAACGTGGCATGCCGTAGGCGCCATGTGCAATGCAGGCAACTAACACGGGCAGGAGACCAACCTAGGGAGGTATCCTTATTAGGACTATTACTTAAACATCGGACTGTATTAGGGACAATCAGGAAAGAAGTATGCCTTTTTTTCTCGAAAAAACACAAGAGATCTGTGCATCATTATATTAAGATGAATGGGTGTAAGAAGCCAACAACACTTACACCACACCCAAATAGCACAACAAACTCACACAACACAACACTACAAATTCTTAACACAAACACACCTTTGACAGAGGAAGGCCGACCCACACAAACCCAAAAAACCAATCCCCTGGGAAGGGGCAGACAAGAGGGATAATCCTCAAGCCCTACCATGGACCACAGCCAGCATTCCTCACTGCCATGACAAATGCCCCAGCAACACTTGGAGCAAATCCATCAAAACACAACGATTGCAATGGATCCAAAGAATCCAAGCCCCACGAATGATTAAGGAATTGACACCTTGCCTTACCAGCTCAGAAGTAACATTACTAGCTCTCTCCCACCAATCAAGAAAGGAGTTTTCAGTAGGTTGTGGGGATAACGCCTGAAGAGCGTCTTGTCTTAGCAAATGGAACCAAAATTCCCTAAAGAAGACGCAGATGACCATGAGATGGTTGAGGGTTTTCCTCATCTTGATCACAAAGTGGACAGCATTCTGGGCGGGGCAGCCCACGACGTGCAAGGCGGTCTGTCGTCCAATATTTGTTGTTTGCAACTAACCACATGAAGAACCGACATTTAGGTGGTGCCCGTGACTTCCAAATCCTTTCCCACAGTGAAAAGGGGGTAACACCTAAGAAGAAGCCCTCATATACCAACTTGGCTGAATACTAGCCATTGGAAGAGAACCTTCAAATATGTTTGTCCTCCCTCTCTAACTGTAGAACAATATTTGAAAGGATGTTCCACAGATGTTGCTTGATCCTTCTTTTTGGCATGACAGCAAAATGTCGAGAAGCCAACTATACACTGACCATGCTGACAACAATAAGCCTTGTTGGCTAGACATTTAGGAGTCTAAGCTCTATGGGTATTCGGATTAGGTGGTGCCAATGTCACCACCCTTATCCAGATAAGCATCTACTTTAGTAGCTAGATTATGCCATGGTGGCTTTCTTAACAGCCAAGTATCCTACAATATATGTACTCAAACCTGCCATGATTTAGATAGCATAGCAATATACTGAAATCTGCCCCAACTACCTGTGTTTATCTCCAACACATGCTGCCACCGATCTGCCCAAAAAAAGGGTGTCCAAAAAAAGGGTGTCTGTGCCATCACCAGCTTCAGAGATAGTAGCCACCACGAAGAAGGCTTTCACCTAGTCAGGTACATGGACTGGGAGATGAGCCCAAGGATGGTCTGGCTCTGTGCAACAATATCCATCTTATTCTTAAAGCCCAGCCAAGGGTTTTTAAGTCTGAAATTCCTAGGTCACTGAGCTCAACTGGCCAACAAACTTTGACCCGTACTACAAGACAGTGTCCCCCCTTTGCATCCTTGCGACCACGCCAAAGAAAGCCATGCCGGGTTTTGTCAATTGCTTTGATAGCCCATGCTGGAAAGTCAATCGCCATGACTAGGTATACGAGCATACAAGTGAGTAAGTATTCCTTCCTCCTAACCCATGCTCCTCCTATCATCTGCATTAGGGTGTCGAGGGGAACAGCCTCGCCCCTCAACAGATCATGACTACAGCCTCTGTAACCATGCTCCGCTCTGGTTATCCCATTACCGCCACACCATGAACCCAACAAGAAACAAGGACATGATAGAGTCCATCCTCAATGAAAGCAATATGGCCAGGGAATAGTACATTAGATTAGATTGTGTACAGGGAGGTACAGTAATATAGGCAAGGATAGCCTAATAAGTAAACCCATCTACTAAGAGTCACTAGAGGCAGCCCAATGTGGGTGGGTGCCAAGGCCCATGCGGCCAGCACTATAAGTGCCTAGGCCTTCACAATTGAGTGTGATGCTTCGGGCCCCGGTTTCACGTTGTGCACCTACAATCAGCTCTTTGATGGCGTAATGAACAGGAGCTCATCGTACTTAGCAACCTTTCCTCTGTGGACGTCATTTCGTTGTAAGAACGGACCACTACAATCTCAAGTTTCTTCTTGATTAATGCTTGTCAATGCTTGGTCACCATATTGCAGCATCACTGGGTGGGCAAGATAAAGTACGTGTTGTCTTGGCGAGACTCCAACACTAGTTCCATGTTTTCCTTCATCACCCCATGTTTTTATCTTCATCAACCAGCTTTGCTAGACTGTTTTTACCTTCATCAACTAGCTTTGCTAGGCTAGCATCCGGCAGGACCCTAGTTAGTGGTTGATGGCACAGTCACTTATGACTCAAAGCTCTACCTCCTGCCATCCTCGCTACTGGACCTGGTGTCCGCCATCCACACCAAAGGCCATTTAGGAGTCCAGCGCATGCTCCACTGTCTTTGCCGTGACTTCCACGCGCCCGACTTCGTGCCTTGGTGCAAGATGCTGTGCACAGGTGTACCACCTGCCAGCGCTAAGACAAAGTGCCTACATCCCATCAGCCACCACATGCTATTGTCGATACTGGCCTCGGTGTGGAGTTGTGGACTGCCATCCCGATAGACTTCATGGAGGATTTTCCAATGGTTAGCGACAAGTTGGTCATCTTTACCATGATCGACCGCTTCCCCGAATACGGCCACTTCATTCCACTAGGACACCCTTATATAGCAGAGGCAGTGGCTAAGGTGTTCTTTGCAAGGTCGTCCGTATCCACGGTGTGGCCAATCGATCGTCTATGATCATGACCCATCTTCATCTCGACATTCTAGCACGAGCTCCTCTCCCTTCCTGGTGTGTGGCTGCACATGACCACAATCATTCCACCCCCAATCAGAAGTAGCCAATAAGGTCATTGCCATGTAACTCTGTTGGTTCACAGGGGATCGTTCGAGCCAGTGGCTCCGCTAGCTACCCTGGGCCGAGCACATCTTCATCACGGCATTCCACACGTTGCTTTGCGAGACCCTGTTCAAGATCGTCTATGGCAGGGACCCTCCATAGACACACTCCTACGAGCCTGGAGCGTGACGAATTTCTCACCAACATCCGCTACTACATGGAGCAGCAGGCGGTCTCCAAGCAACACTACGACAATAAGCACCGCATGGTCTCGATGAACATGGGAAACTAGGTTTGGCTCCACGTTTGGCATTGAACTCTGGCCGTCCATTCAGGAAGTGACCATTGGCAAGCTACTTCCACACTACTATGGACCATATCGGATGGAGGCCAAGATCAATGAGGTGGTCATGCACTTGGCAATACTGCTGCGTGCATTAATTCATGATGCCTTCCATATCAGGTTACTCAAACCATTAGTGAGTGCGTCACCAGACGCTCTGCCTCCCCTGCCACCAATGCATCAAGGTGTAGCGGTTCTAGAACTAGAGAGGGTGATCAAGACAAGACTAGTGCGTGGTGAGCGCAAGTACTTATTCAATGTTAAGGTGAACCAGCCTCATTACCGACATGGGAGCCCATAGATTCATTCATCGACTTTATCCAGCGTTTCAGCTCGCAGACGAGCTGTTTGTCAAGGAGGGGAGATGTCATGTGGGGCAAGCACTTCTCAAGGAGAATTGACACGACGACAGGCACGCCATAGGTGCCATGCATGACGTAGGCAACTACGATATGAAGTATATCAGTCTAGGGATAATTATCCTTATTAGTAGCAGAATTGTGGCTAAGATTGTTAGGGAGACTATTACTTAAACATTGGATTGTATTAGGCATAATCAAGAAAGAAGTATTCCTCCCCCCTAACCCTTTGCTCCTCCTCCCTCCAATAACAGGGTATCGAGGGGAACAATCTCTCCCCTCAACCGATCACAACTACACCTCCATAGTCAGGGTCCGGCTCCGGTTATCCCATTACCCCCACACTGTAACATATGGAGAGTACTTGTGATTTGTACTAGATTGGATTGGGAGGACAGAAAGGTGGAGGTCTTTTGCCGTCAATAGAAGCACTGAATAAGATGAATTTAGGGTTCAACTTCTGCTTGAATCCAACTCTTTGCAAAAGCCTTTGATATAGAGCTAGCACCTAACAGGCTGACAAACAAATTGATAATCCTCCTAACTAGATATCTACTAACTAAAGATGCAAGCAACATAATCTCTAGGCCGTGGTTGATGCTCAACTAACTGAACATGCAGGCAACTCAATTTCTGAAACCATTGATTCAGGCTGCTGGAGTTGCCACCTGTCTCGCAGCGCTGATAAGTGCAGCCCACAAATGTATTCACCACAACTTTACTGTTTGTTTGTATTTTTGTATAATACACAAAGAATGAAGGAAAAAAATCCAAGTGCTAGTCAATAATATAGGGGAGAGGGATTCTCTTTATTTAAATTCTGCTGAAGAACAAATACTTTCTACTGAAACATTTTCAGACAAGTGAACAGTATCACTTCAATAAAAATTAATGCAACATTTTAATTTATCCGCTTCATGCTTGGAAAAGAGTTTCAGGCATCTGATTTGAAATGTTTCAATCTAATTATGCCTCTAGCAATTATTTTACAGAAAAATACCTTTATAATAATC
Source organism: Chrysopogon serrulatus (assembly GCA_015844335.1). Taxonomy (NCBI): domain Eukaryota; kingdom Viridiplantae; phylum Streptophyta; class Magnoliopsida; order Poales; family Poaceae; genus Chrysopogon; species Chrysopogon serrulatus. The sequence continues at coordinate 146,188 of JADLZL010007415.1, forward strand.
AATGGCAAGATGCACATATGTACTGATGTCAGTGCACTCACCTGAAAGTGAGAGATAGCAGATTTCACAGATCTAGTATTTCGTCTGAATTCGTAATATGTTCTTCCTTTCTCAGTAGATTTGCATGCCTGTTTCAACACCAATATAAATCCCAATGTGATAAGCTTTTGTTAGATTGATTTACAAACTGTACCATCATTGCTGCTTCTCCAGAATTAGGAATGTTCTCGTAGTTCTTGTACTGCTCTAGTCGGGCCTGCCTGTATGCTTCTCTTGTGACTTCTATCGTCTCCCAGGGTATTCCTTGAATGTCTTTCCCACTTCTTGCATCTGCTGCTGATGTGTCGGAGAGCTTATGCTAAATAAAAATAGAGATTTCAGATAATTCCATTAACTGTAAAAGTAGTTGAAACAAAACTTCATGTAGATACAAGCTCTGTGCCATATTCTTGACTCCAATATCAGTTGCTCAGAACTAAAACACTATAAATGAAGAACTCAGCGACCTTTTCTTTGCATTCGACATTAACACTGAAATGTAATGTAAAGTTGTAGACAAAACAAAGTTACTTTAGGCTGAGAGAAAGGGAAATGCTGTCTAGGAATGGCACATGGAAAATGAATAGGGCATTCACACAGCACTATCAATATCCTTCGAAAGATTATGTTTCATCAGTAACCCTACTAATTGTAGCATTAGTTCAACATCATCTAATATCTATGCATCTACTCGTTGCTACATTTATTCACACCTCAGAGGTTTAAAATTAAGCAAATTAGCTCAACCAAATTTCATAGCCTCAAAAAGGTACGTTTATCAGCAGAACCAGTACAGGTAAACTAAGCACACACAAAGTACTACTACTAGATATATCTTCCAAAGGTAAAAGAAAAACGTTCAAATTAATAGGCACCAACCAATTGGTCTGCATCCTCTTCCTCCTCCGCATCGGAGTCCCTAACCACGAGCTCTTGGTACTCATCCTCCCCGTCCATGTCATCGGCTGGCTCGTTCATGTCGTACTCATCCTCCATCTCTTCAAAATCGCCGTTGTGATAATGAGACATGCTAGTTCTCGGCAAGGGACATTCAGAATTGATTGCTCAAGCGAAGGAAAGCCTAGGATAAATTTAAGAACCCGAGCAAGTTGGGGCTTCCTCACCGACAAGACGAATCAGTCCGAACAGAATTTCCCCCACCCGGCGCCTATCCAACTGAGCGAAGATGGAGAATAGAAGGACGGCCGGCGGCGCTGACGATGTGAGGATGCGGGTGTGGGGGCGCCGGATTTGAGAAATTTACCAATTTGGATTTGGAGAAGAGAGGAACGGCGGTGGTCGGGAAAACTTATACGGTTGAGGTCTTGAGCGGAGCCTATTTTTTATTAATTTATTATTATTATTACTATTACTATATAGGTCCTGAAAAAAATATTTAATAAAGATATCAAATACGTATGTCCGTAATTTGCAAATTGGAGAAAAATATCAAATATTCATGAGAAACTTACACCCAAATCATAAGTACATCTTTACAATTTTCAATTGGAGAAAAATATTAAATATTGATGAGAAACTTACACCAAAATCATATCTTTACAGCGAGAGAATTCTCCTCCACCCCCCTCCACACTCCACCTTCACCTATTCTTTTTAATTAGGAAAATTTTGTTGATAGACATATTGTTGATGGTTGTTAACGGTCGTTAAGTACTAAAATTAACTATCAACAAATTATTGGAAAGGAAACAATTACGATCACCAATATAAATATAGGATTTACACTGATACAATTCTATGAGTTTTAGTGTATTACTGTTTCTGCATATGTAAACTAGAAAAGACACAATCCTGGAGGTGTATCGGAACATAGAAATCAAAATCGGACCGCACGGCAATGCAGAAATATTTCAAAAGACACCACGCCGAGGCGAGACTGGAGCGGACTCCAAGGGAGGCCGACCGGTCTTCCCCTGAGGCCGGCTGATTTCTGGTAGGCTCCGCTCGTGGCCCACTTTGGCCCATATGATCCACCACCTTTGAGGAAGAATCTTAGTCGTCCGTCAAAGTCGGTTTGATCTAATGGCTCACATTCATTCTACCGGGCTATAAAAGAAGGGCAGGACCCCCTGGAGAAGAAGCCCCTCATCATTCATCTCTTATTCAAGTCAGCTCATCAATCAAAAATCCTAATCAGAGCTTTTTAGTTAGGACCTAGATAACTAGATAGAACTAGAGGGAGGCAAGCACTTGCTTAGATTCCTGACTCCATCAAGCATGGATGCATGGATTGGTATAATTCTCTAACTCCTCTTGCATTTGTTCTCTCTCATATACTATATTATATGTTTGCTACACTTAAATTAATGTTATTCCAATGTCTTTATACATAGTTATTGTATTCTTTATCTATTATGGTTATATCCTTAATAGAGCTAGATTATCGTTATACCTAATCATATGTTCATATAGCGCTCATCTAATTGATCGTTAGGTGAGCGGTCAACATTATGTAAGCGTCGTGCTTATATATTATTTACCAATGCACCCTATATTCCGAGTTTGGTGGTAGATCGCGGGTGTAACAATCCTGTTGAGTCCTATGTATTTGAATATGAAGGAAGCGTGTGCTATTGTTGATGATCGCTAAGTACCTAATTCTATGAGTTTTGGTGAACCACTGTTCTACATATGTAAATTGGAAAAGACGCAATCCTAGGGTGATATCAGAGTATAGAATGCGAGATTGGACATCGGGCAACGTAGGAACCTTCTAAAAGGAACGAGAGAGCAACCCACCGAAGATGGGCGAGGTCCAGCCAAGGGGGGATCGGCCAGTCACCCCCTAGACTAGCCGATCAGCCGTAGGGCCCACTCGCGGCCCGCTTCACCCACGTGCTCCACCGCCTTTAAGGAGTAATTTTAGCTATCCGCCAAAGTCAGTTTGATCTGATGGCTCACATTTATCCCACCGAGCTATAAAAGAATGGTAGGATCCCCCTAGAGAGGGCACCTCATTTATTCATCTCTTATTCAAGTCAGATCATCAGCCAGAAACCTTAATCAGAGCTCCTTAGCTAGGGCCTAAATACTAGAGGGAGACAAGCATTTACTTGGATTCTTGACTCCATCAAGAGCATGGATTGGTATAGTTCTTTACCTCTTCTCGTCTTTATTCTCATTCTTGTATATATCTAATGAATACTGCAATTGAATTGATGTTATCTATAATGCTTATATTCATAGTTATTGTGTTCTTTATCTATTACGGTTATATTCTTAGTATAGCTAGATTAACAAAATACTTATTCATAGGTTCATATAGGGCTCATCTAAATGTACATCAGGTGAATGGTCAACATTATGTACGCGTGGTGCTTATACATTGTTTACCTACGAATGCACCCTATAGGCCGAGTTTGGTGGTAAATCACGGGTGTGACAATCCTATTGAGTTCTATATATTCCACCTCCATTTATAGGCACAGTAGGATTTGTATACGAAGGAAGAGCGTGCTATGTTCTTAAACTTCCCTAGTATGTCCCCTATATATATAGTGCTAACTCTTAGTGATGACTACTAAGTATAATTGCACTAATCATAGTATGCATTGACATGTAGCCAAGAATAACTTAGGAATATCTTTTGATGTTCTACTACTAACCCTAATGATATAGCTAAGAGTCAATTTCTATTTATGCTGATGATTTATACCTATCATTATCATTTATCTTGTGACTTACCCTTGAATTGAATAGTGAGGACATGGTTATATACATCAGTCATAAGATAGGTCATATAGCATTCTTATACATAAGCCAGCAGACCTTCTCAGTGGTAAAATATAAATCGACAACCTAGTAATACTCTAGGTAAAATACTATAATGGTATTTCATCTATGTGGTTGCGGATACCTAGTTTATATTCTAAGATAGTTGCATGATTTAATACCCACTCCTAACATCATTGATGGGGATGACAACTTGGTAATTTATGATGATGTTAAGAAGTGTCAATAAATACCTAAAAACGGCCTATGTTTCTCTAACATGGTAATGATTTTGTTTATCTACTCATCAGTAATGTAACACCCTGGCCTAGGGCTTAATAGGATTAATATGATACTCATATCAATAAGTTGCAACTTCTTTTTTGGGAGTCCATCTCCAAAAAAACTCTAAAGTTAAGCGTGCTTGGCTTGGAGTGATGGGTAACCGACCAGGAAGTTCTTCCTGAGTGCGCATGAGTGAGGACAAAGTGCGCAGAAAAAATTGGTGTTAGTCTATGAGGGTAGTGTCGGTCCTATTAAAGCTGACAGATGTAAACGGCCCCAACCACGAGGAAGCAAGAGGCAGGACGTTACAAGTAAGCTTGGATTATAGGAGTTTGTGTGTTGCCATTTAGGAAAGCATAATGTAGGCTAGCCAGTAGGGGCTTAAATTCAACCAGAGGTTGTATTGGTGCTTCTTCCTTAGGAAGATCTATGGAACCTTGATCATTCGCTTTTTTCATAAAGAGTTTGACGTCTTTTTCTAAGGATGACTCAGAAGATTTAAAGAATGAAATAGGCATGACCTCATCAGACATGTTTTGAGTGAGGGAGAGGTTCTGCCATAGAGTTTTTAGCTCTAGTGATCGGGATGTCAAAAGTGTCTCTTCCCAGCTTTACATCAAGTTTACCTGATGATGGCAGTTCTATGATGAGTTTTTTTAAGGGATTCCCTTATATCAAAATTTTGAAAATCAAAGACATAGTAGTCTAGGTCAACTTCAACATTGTTATGGTAAATCGATATGTCGTGAAGGATCCTTAGACCTTCCAATCTAGAACATGGGGCATCCCTTAGGATTTTTGTTGTTGGAGCAAAGCGTTCGTCACCTAAATAGGTGAGTGCAAGTTTGCTCCAACAAACAGATTATACAACACATCTAGCATAATCCCACATTTTACAATAGATATGTATAGAAGGAGTACGAATCTGAATTTCATTAGAAGAATGCTCCACTTTGTCTCCCCATTCACTTCTCAAGATAGCAGCCAACTCATTGATGGATTCACAAAGGAATTCTTTATCTAGTGGGTTGTTGGCATTTTTTAATGTCATTGCTAGTTTTACATTCTCAGCAACAGTGCTAGAAATGCTTGTGAGCATTCTTAGTATTATTACTGGGATTGCATCCCTAGCAATGAAACCAATAAATGTCTCAATGGTAATTCTTAATGATTACAGAACAAGTCTACAAGCGCGCGGAATTACCATTATAGCATTTCACCCGAAGTATTCAGGGTATCGTATTTTTCCAAGGGAAGGCATAGGTATAAAAGACTCTATCAAGTATATGAGCAAGATGACATGTTGTATAGTATACCAAAGTTCATAGCACAGGTAAACCATGATAGATAATTAGATAATGTGACACACACATAGGAACCAATTTCAAGAAAAAAGAATAAAGAAAGAAAGAATAGGCCTAAACTAGGCCAGGCATCCTAGTGTACACAAGGGTAGAGTGATAAAGATAGAGATGGATTCCTTTGGCTTCACGGTCTAAAAATAGACAAACCATACTTCTACTTGCTTACTTCGGGCACCATATAACACTTGGTCTGCCAACCGTTGCTAGCCTACAGATCTATGCCATGCCCTACCACCTATGTTGACGGTGGATAGCGTCAACTTTTTGTATATCAAAAGGCATGAGAAATACATCAATATCTAGAAGGCTAGGGTTTTATCTAACAATTTCAATGAGTTTTGGTGATTTACCAATTTCTAGAGACTAAACCAGAAAACACCGAAGAAGGGGTATAACTACAAATCTACACCACGGAATTATCCGCACCTCAAGAATACGCCAAACTACTCTAGAAGGATCCAGAAGACACCAGAGCGAAAGGGAGGTGGGGCCGCCGCTAGGTGGGGCCGGCCAGCCCCACTGCCTAGGCCGGCCGGCACCCCCCTATGGGGTCTACCTTCCTCCTTCTGGAATGTTCCTCCACCGCCTTTGAGGATCAATCTGAGCCCTACGTGAAGTCGGTTTGATCAAATGACTGTCGTGCATCCCACCGGGCCATATAAGCAGGGCCAGACCCCCCTAGAAAACCCTAATTCATTCAAGTCGTTCAAGGTTGAGCCAGTTAAAGATCAAGTCATTTAGAGCTTCAAGTTCTAGTTCCTCATAGCCTTCTAGATCATAGTTTAGCCTAGTTAGATCTAGATTAGAGGGAGTCAAGGCACGTTAATCGGGTCTTGGATTCCGGAAGTTATCAAGAAGAGAAGAGTTCGGTATACTTCTTTTGCTCTCTTCTTTTTTATTGTATTATCTGCGTTTATACGATATTTACTAGCAACATTGTTCTTCATCTTGGTTTAATTATTATGTTCAATGTCTACTTCAATAAGACTAGTTTAGTTGGTTTGCTATTATATTTATGCACTGGTTCGTATAGCGCTCATCTAGTTGATCATATGGTGAGTGGTAGCTAATATGTAAACATGGTGTCTAGATGCTTTGCTTATCCACGGATATACCCAGTTGTACTGGATAGTGAGGTAGATCGTGGATGTGACAGATCCATTGAGTCCTTTATAGGCCTTCCCCCGTATGGTGGATTGGTAGATTGGGATTGTCAGGTTAAGAGTGTATTTATGCACATGAGGTTTCTGTACTCATCTTTTCCTGTACATTACTCTGATGTGTTTGGGAATTATGGTAGTATTACTTGACAATGATTTCAAGATGTACTTGCACTAGTTGACATAGTGTTGACATGTAGTCAAATACTTAGGAATTATTTCTCTATTAATTGATTAGACAAACATTGACATGATTAGAGTGTTATGATGGATTAGTATTATTAGAGATGACTGATCAATGGCTCATTATCATTATATTTACATCATTATCATATTATTTATCTTGTGACTTACCCCTGTTATGAGTAGAGTGTATGACATTGGTTACATCATCTATTCAATGCATATATACATATGTTATCAATACTATAGAGTAGCTATTTAGCAATGCCTTCTCAGTGGTAGAATATAAATGACAACCTGGTAATACTCTAGGTAAAATACTATAATGGTATAATTATCTGTCCGCTTGCAGAATCATCCTTAATTTGTATTTATCTTTATTTATTTCTATCTAGTCACATAAAATAATAAGATTTAGTACCATTAATTATGCCTAGCTTTATAATTGGGGATGACAACCTAGTTCCATAGTTAGGAGTAAGGGTAGAGAGGCTAGTGGCTAGTTGCTAAAGGCAAGTTAATTAATACCAGCATTTTTGGCATCAATGCTTGGGATAGGGATCTGAGATTTATTTTTGTAGTGACGTTAAAAATACCAATAGCCTACCACCTCAACCGTCGGGTATGAGACAAACAAAGGTAACCTCTAGCTTAGACACCATGTCTAGGCTATCGACTACTACTCTAGCATCGATCAGGGTGATCCAACTTTATTAGGGACCTTCTACTTGAGCATCCACCATGGGGACGGATGATGAACCCGTAAACAAGTTTAGGTAAAGTCATCTAATCAAAAGACATACAGAACCATAACAACCATGAACACCTACTTGGCCAAGATCCTGTTAAGGTACCAAGACCGTGCTCATTGAGAGATAAGCAGGGGAAGACTGAAAAAAGATAGTTCTTCCCCTCCCTCACACCCATCTCTACTCCACTCTAACTAGCTAACTAAGGTATGAACCATAGAACATGATGTTCTTATCCCTATGGACAATATAGCTCTAAGCCTTGTGCATGGTATAAATGATAGAACAAACAAAATTATATGCTAAACTAGTAACATAATAATCTAGCTCTAGTTCATAACCAAATTGATGGAATAAGAACAAGAACAAGATAAAGAACATGATATGAATCAAAATAAAGAATTCTATTATGATCATACCAAATAACTCTAAGTGCCCTTGCTCCTAGATTAAGCCTTGTCCTAGCTCCAAAATACTACTAAAAAGAAAAAGATAAAAGATATAAGTGTGGAGAGGGAGAGAGGCTCTAAGTGTGGTGTGTGTGGGAATGTGAGCTCCTCCCCTCTCTTTATAGGTGCTAGAGCTCGTTTACAAGGATTCACCTCTAATGCCACGCCACATGATTGCAACACCACTAATTTGATTGCCATATGGGGGGTGTATTGCAACCTTTCTATAAGATGGTTGCAATATGTGCCTATTGGCACCTCTTAATGTTATCTTTAGCAATGGCACTAAAAATGCTTATAGGCATAGCATCACTACTAGAACGCCAAGTTGTCATCCCCAGCCATAGCACCAAGGGGTGTGGTATTAAATCATGCCACCATTTATAATATAGAAATAGTATTCGCAAGCGCACAGATCAAATACCATTGTAGCATTTTATCCAGAGTATTACCAGGTTGTCGTTTATATTTTCCCAAAGGAAGGTCTATATGGCACTCATGTAAGGTAGCGTGATAACATAGAGTGTAATGGATAGGCATAACCATGTCCTCGCTACTCAATGCAAGGGTAAGTCATAAGATAAATGTTAAAGATAAGTATAAATCATTAGCATAAACAGATAGAGACTCCTAGCTATATCATTAGGGTTACTAACAGAACATCAAGAGATATTCCTATGTTATTCCTAGCTACATGTCAATGTATATTATGGTTAGTGCAGTACACTTAGTAGTCATAGCTAAGGTTAGCATTACATCTATTCATAGTGGATATACTAGGGAAGTTTGAGAATATAGCATGTCCTTTCTTCGTACAAAAGCCCTACTGTGCCTATAAACGGGGTTCGGACTACATGGGACTCAACACGATTGTCACACTCGCGATCTACCAAGCTCGACCTATAGGGTGCATGCGCAGATAAACAATGTATAAGCACCACATTTACATAATATTCACCATTCACCCAACGATCAATTAGATGAGCACTATACGAACCTATGAATAAGTATAATATCAATCTAGCTATACTAAGCATATAACCATAATAGACAAAGAACAATATAACTATAAATATAAGTAGATAACTATTCATCAATTCAATTGTAGCAATCATATAACTATACAATGAAAGAGAACAAAGGTTAGAGGAGGTAAGAACTATACCAAATCCAAGCTCTTGATGGCTCCGGAATCCAAGCCTTCGCTTGCCTCCCTCTAGTTCTAACTAGCTATCTAGGCCCTAGCTAAGGAGCTCTGATTAGGGTTTCTGGCTGATGATCGGACTTCAAATGAGGAATGAATGAATGTGCCCCCATGGGGGGTCCTGCCCTCCTTTTATAGCCCTAGGCGATGATCGTGAGCCATCGGATGAAACCGATATTGGCGGACGGCTGAGATTGAAACCCTAAGGTGATGGAGCAACCTGGGGGAAGCGGGCCCCGAATGAGCCCGGGGCCCATACCGGGCGGTCTGGAGTGGGACCGGCCGGTCCCCCTGGTGGGCGCTGGCCCTCCGCTTCGGCGTGGTGTCTTCTGGTCTCTTCTAGAATCTTCCTGTGTTGCCGCGGTGTCCGATTTTCCGTTCTATGTTTCGATAAGCTCGTGGGTTTGCGTCTTTTTCAGTTTACACCTGCAGAAACAGTAAAACACCAAAACTCATGGAATTTTGTCAGTGTAAACCCTATATCTATTTTAGTGATCGCAACTGCATCCTTTTCCATGGCTAGTTGATGGTTGAATTCATACAATAACGACCGTCAACACTTAGTTCCTCAAAGCCCTTTCCTTGCTATCTTCACCTTATCAAGCCATACTCAAGGCACACCATATTAAGTATCCATTGTAAACCATTTCTTTAATATTGTGATCCTTGCTTGAATATCTTCTAGATATGAATGTTAAGATCAATTAAGCTTTAGTTTGACTCGCATGGAGATATATATGGATCATGGTCAAGCCAATTCACGATTCCTAAAATCCTCTTCATTTTGGCTTGACACTCCTTCATTCACTTTATTATCAAAATCTTCTTATTCATACAAAACAAGTCATAGTACAAACAATCTAAAATCATCAACTCATGTCTCATTTGCCATGTACCAAATATGTTTGCTTTCACATGATGCTATGATATCCCACAACATATAATCCATTTCATCAATTCCATTTAGGTTGTTGTGTTTTGCTTAAATTATATTATTTTCATGATCTTTTAATGCAACAATATAGAACTACGGCCTACAATTCAACAATATGTAGAATACCATCAATTTTGACTTAGTTGCACCTTTGATACACATCTTGTTGTGCAGTATTCATGTATATGTAACATGATTAATTTTCTGCTCAACACTTAGCAAACTTATTGGACCTTTAATTGAGTTCTCATTCAATTCATCAAAACCCACTAAGGGCTAGATGCACTTACAAGGTGTTTGATCTTGGAAGATGCATGCTTGGGACGGGACTTGTGGCACGTATGCACATCACTTATGAGTTATACATATTATGGGACACATGCGTTATTATAAAATATTTTGTTAAACATTGATTAGTTGGATTGTTCGCTATGCTATATGTTGGATCACGACATAGTTTTTATGTTGATCTGGTGATTAATAAAGAATCTTTATCATTAAATTTTGTTTTTATTATTGCTTTAGTGTACTGTGTTGTTATGCTCTTTGTGTTAAAGTGTGGTAATTCTCTAGAAAATTTGTGTTTGTTTTAGGGTGTTACATTTGGTAATCAACTTAAGTCTAAGTTGTTGTGAGATATGAGATAACAAGACGAGCTGTGATAATATTGTAAGGACTGTGACGCCTAAGAGGGGGGTGAATTAGGCGTCTTAAAAGCTACTTCTAATTATGGCCTCTAAATCAACCTAGTCAAAATCTATGCAAGAAATAATATATCTAGATGTGCAACTAAGGTTTTGCTAGGTGTGTTGCTATCTCTACCGCAAAAAAGTTATGCAACCTAGGTTCCAATCCTATCAACTAGCCTATCAACTAAGCTAGAAAAGGTAAAGCACATAATCAAGGTACATAATGTAAATGCGGAAGGTAAATGTAAAGTAGAGATGCAAACTCCCATCGACGACTCCGGTATTTTTACCGAGGTATCGAGAAGCGCTCAAGCTTCCCCCTAGTCCTCTTTGGAGCCCTTTGCAAGAAATCCCTCACAAGGGCCAAACTCTCGGTCGGGTAACTCCGTGGATAGTTCCGGGCCTTCCCCACATGCAAGTGGGTCTCCGGTGTGCCTTCTGGCAAGCCTCTCCCGGACCGCTCCCCGCCGTCTTCACTATCAAGCTTCCGGCCGAACCACCGCGGGCCTTGTTCCCTTTGGTACACGGTGGCAGCCACACCACAAGCACGATTGGTGTGGTCTCGCAAGATTACTAGCCCCTCCGAGTACAAAGCACGGTGCACGCAAGCACCTTTGATCAAGAGGTATGCAAACCTCACTAGCAACTAAGCCTAAGCCTAGAGCAAGCACATAAGCGGTGGTCTAACTAGCCTAAGCACTTCACAAAGTACCTACACTAATCACCATGTGAAACACTAAGCACTATGCAAGTGGAGAGCACTAAAATGGTGTAGCAACACTCTTGGTATGTTTCCTCACTCTTCCACACCTCAAATGGCCGGTTGCAACTCATATATATAGCCCCCATTGCAAATAGAGCCATTGGCAACTCAACTCAGCCATGATGTGAGCGTCGGACGCTCAGATGAAGTGGCATCGGATGCTAAACGCAGCGTCAGATGCTCCTGGTGCAGCCACATGTCACTAGCCGTTTGAACTCGACCGTTGGCGCCCAAATCTTGCATTCATCGGAATCTCAGACGCTTTAGCATCGGACGCGCAGCCCTCAGCGTCATATGCATCGGACGTGTCAGATGTTACCCATTAGACGCAGCCGCATAGCATTGGATGCTATGCAGAGAGCTCCCCGAGAGCTCCTGGAGGCATCTGGACGCGTCCAAGGTAAGGCATCAGACGCTCTCAGCGTCAGATGCTCTTTCAGCACGTCGGTCTTCCGTATTTTGGCTATAACTTTTTGCTCCAAACTTCGATTTTGATGATCTTGGATTTTTTGGAAAGCTTATGAAAAGCTCTACAACTTTATGGTCTCATAGCAATTTGATCAGATCCAAAATCACGAGACAGTCCAATTCATCCATCCACTTCAATCTTTTTTGTCTTTTGGCTTCTATTTCTTGTGTCTTGGACTTCTAGTATATGTTGTAGGCTTCAATGTTTTTGTATCATCCTTTTTACATCACTAGCAAGCAATATTAGTTCAAATGGTTATTTCTTGGTGGTCCATTTTGGACTTCTAGTATATGTTGTAGGTCTTCATGCAATGCAAAGGCAAGATTATGTGATGCTAAAAAGATACCAAATGAAATGGACTTTGAGAGTTTATCTTGCCCTTGCCAAATGTCCCCTTGTGTGGTATTATGGACTTAAGACTTAAGCCTCCCCCTAACTCTATAATCTACTTCCTCCCTTTCTTGGACCAATCCCAAAGTAGGATTCTCCCCCATTCAATACCACTTGTAAATTTTTTTTTGAGTTTGGTATTTATTTTGGGTTGGGCTTGCTTTTGGTCCTACAAATTCTCCCCCTTTGGAATCAAACACCGAAAAGGAAGACATTAGTAGCATAAGGGAGGGTCAAATTTTGTGATCCTTTACATGTGGAGTGAAAATTGGTCACAAAACTTGACTCTCTCATTACATAGACTAAGCTCCCCATAAGTGTATGCATAAATATAGTGTAAAGAAAAGCATATGCATATCTGCAATTTAATGCACAAAAGGAGTTTAATCTATATAATGCATGGAGAAAGCATAGAAATATCGAATTGAAATCAACATAATAATATCAGGTTGGAAATACCATATGTAGAAAACAATTTGATTGACACCACTTAAACTAAATGGTGGGCTTTTGAAGGCATGATGCTTATTTCCGGGGACTCCATTTTCCTTGCAATGAGACTACTACACACATGATAAACTTGAAGTAATTGTTAGTCTCAAAGCTTCCAACTTGTAGAGTGACCTCCCCCAAATATGTGCATACAAGCATAGAATACTTGTAGGAGACATGCACATTGACTTTTAAGGTCAAATATCACTTGAAGAATGACACTACTTGAATTTGAGAATCATTTTCATATGTGATATTAGGGGTGAATCATCTATAATTTGGACTTTGGCACATATAAGATAGACACTTGTAAAACTAGAGCTATGTGCCATGCTCCTAAATAAGTTAAACCATGTAGATTTGCTCCAAGGGTAAGAGTGATACCGAGCAAGCTTACCATATGATTTACCTAGTGAATGCAAGACAAGGATTAAACGTGCAAATGCAAACCTAGGCATGAAAGGAACTAGATGCTAATTGAAATTGCAAGAATCAAGTTACCTAGGATGGGAGGGGAATTTGGGTCCATAGTCTTCACTAACCCACTTGGCAATGACATGATCCCATGTGATGCACCCCATGATATGCATCCCAACTTTGCCATGTCTCCAAATTCCCTAAAATCCATTGGACTTCTCATTTCCCTTTCGGGACCCAAACCTTCTTGGTGCCCTTCATGTTGGAAATAATCTCCTTTGGCACCCAAATGTGTTTGGCCCCATTTATGTTGGTTTGCTTGTTCACCTTGATGGCCACCACCTTGTCATTCTTCTTTTCTTCAAGAGATAAGGTGTGGAGGCCTTCTTGTTCACCTTGTTGGTATAGGTGTTGGAGAGCTTGCTTGTTTTCTTTTTGTTGTTTTTGTTCTTCTTTTCTCCCTCATTCTTCACCTTGCACTCATAGGACTTGTGGCCTTCTTTGTGGCATACGTAGCAAACCACGGTTGCTCCCTCATCAAGCTTCTTCACTCCCTTGATGGTGTTATCTTGATGAGGTTAGGTTGGCTTCATCTTGCCTTTGACTTTAATCAAATCCTCGGTGAGGCGAGCCACTTCTTGCTTGAGTTGCTCATTCTCCATTGCAACCTCTTGTGTACATGAATCTACAATCACATTTTCAACACAAGCTTGCTTGCACATGGGTGAGTCTAATTCAAATAAATCATTGCAAGAAGTAGAGGCCTCCTTTTTAGGCATGTCAAAAACTGAACTTTTCTTTTACGTGCCTCGATGGGGGTTGCTCCGACGGCCTCAAGATTAGCAACTTTATTGGTTAGTTCATCACAATGTTTGCACATGATTTCCATTTTAGCAAGCAAACTTTTATATGCTTCTTGTGTGCTAGCTAACTTTGCTTTTAACTTTTCATTTTTCTTCACAAGTTGCTCATCATTGCTTGTGCTTTCAATTTTACTTGCACTAGCTTCAAGTTTCTTAATTTTACTAGATAGCTCCACATTAAGATTAGCAAAAGTTTCATATTGTTCAACCAAAGAATTATAAGCATGTTGTGAGCTATCTATTTTTTCTTTTAACATTTTTATTTCCTTTTGTTGGCTAGTGCAAAGTTTAGCATATTCAAGATTATCTTGCATAAGTTGATCAAAAGAAGGCATATCATCATCACTATCACTATCATTATCACTTGAGATAGAGCTTCCATTACCTCGTGCCATAAGGCACATGCAAAAGTGCTTGATGATGAGTGCTTGTGGCCATGCCTCTTGTGATCATCATCTTCACTTGATAAATCATTCCAAGTCTTGATTGTGGTGAGGGCTTGGCCTTTTGCTTTTATTGCCTTCTTGTTCTTGGGTGTGAGCTTGTTTAGACAATCTTAAACAAAGTGCCCTCTCTTACCACATCCATAGCCTCCTTTCTTTCTTTGCTCTTTTCTTTGGTTGGTGAAGATACAATCTTCAATTTGGATGGGCACACCCTTGACATTAAGCTTTTGGATATTTTTCACCACCTTCTCAATTAGCTTCATTGTTTCTTTATCAATGTCCGAGGAGGAGGTGGAGGCTTGATAATCACTTGATTCATCATCATCATCTTCTTCTTCATCTTCACTTGAAGAGCTTGAGCATGAGCTTAATTTAACTTGCTTGCCCTTCATCTTCTTTTGCTCATCACATGTGAGAGCATTGCCTTTGCTTGGTGAAGAGGCTTCATCTTGACCCATCTTGCGTGACATCTCAAATGCCACAAGCTTCCCAATGACAATAGCGGGGGTCATGTTGCTCAAGTCTTCCATATTGTGAAGGATGGTGATGATGGTTGCATATTTGTGATGTGGTAGCACGGTGATGATCTTCCTCATGATATCCGCATCACCTAGCTTTGTCAATCCTATTGAATGGAGATCATTGATAATTAGATTTAAACGAGAATACATATCATGAACAAGCTCATGATCATTCATTTTAAAGGAATCATAGCTTTGTTTAGCTAGGTGATGTTTTTGCTCATGGACATTACTTGTGCCATCATGGAGCTTATGCAATTTTAACCAAATTTCATTTACCTGTATTTAAAGTGAATACTTGGTTAAATATGTCCATACTCAAAGATTCAAACAAGCAATTTTTAGCTCTCGCATTAAAGTGAATTTCCTTTTCATCACTCGCGGTTGGTTTCTCGGCATTCTTAAGGGGTTTCATCCCATCGCGAGTGACTCTCCAAACACCTAGATCAACCGCTTCTAGGTAGCAACCCATTCTAGCACTATAGTAAGGAAAGTTAGTGCCATCAAATTGTGGAGGCCTAGAGGTATCCATCCCAACCACTCTCAACTAGCGTCGGCTCAACGGCGGTGAAGCCAAAGGTCCAAATTGAGCCAACTGGCTCCAATACCACTTATAAGGACCGTGACGCCTAATAGGGGGGGTGAATTAGGCGTCTTAAAAGCTACATCTAATTATGGCCTCTAAATCAACCTAGTCAAAACCTATGCAAGAAATAATATATCTAGATGTGCAACTAAGGTTTTGCTAGGTCTGTTGCTATCTCTACCGCAAAAAAGTTATGCAACCTAGGTTCCAATCCTATCAACTAGCCTATCAACTAAGCTAGGAAAGGTAAAGCACATAACCAACGTTACATAATGTAAATGCGGAAGGTAAATGTGAAGTAGAGATGCAAAGTCCCGTCGATGACTCTGGTATTTTTACCGAGGTATCGAGAAGTGCTCAAGCTTCCCGCTAGTCCTCGTTGGAGCCCCTTGCAAGGAATCCCTCGCAAGGGCCAAGCTCCCGGTCGGGTAACTTTGTGGATAGCTTCGGGCCTTCCCCACACGCAAGTGGGTCTCCGGTGTGCCTTCCGGCAAGCCTCTCCCGGACCACTCCCCGCCGTCTTCACTATCAAGCTTCCGGCCGAACCGCCGCGGGCCTTGTTCCCTTTGGTACACGGTGGCGGCCACACCACAAGCACGGTTGGTGTGGTCTCGCAAGACTACAAGCCCCTTCGAGTATAAAGCACGATGCACGCAAGCACCTTTGATCAAGAGGTATGCAAACCTCACTAGCAACTAAACCTAAGCCTAGAGCAAACGCACAAGCGGTGGTCTAACTAGCCTAAGCACTTCGTAAAGTACCTACACTAATCACCATGTGAAACACTAAGCACTATGCAAGTGGAGAGCACTAAAATGGTGTAGCAACACTCTTGGTATGTTTCCTCACTCTTCCACACCTCAAATGGCCGGTTGCAACTCATATATATAGCCCCTATTGCAAATAGAGCCATTGGCAACTCAACTCAGCCATGACGTGAGTGTCGGACGCTCAGACGAAGTGGCATCGGACGCTAAACGCAGCGTCAGATGCTCCTAGTGCAGCCACATGTCAATAGCCATTTGAACTCGACCGTTGACGCCCAAATCTTGCATGCATCGGACGCTCAGACGCTTTAGCATCGGACGCGCAGCCCTCAGCGTCATATGCATCGGACGCATCAGATGGTACCCTTCGGACGCAGCCCCATAGCGTTGGACGATATGCAAAGAGCTCATAGGGAGCTCCTAGAGGCATCGGACGCGTCCAATGGTAAGGCATCAGACGCTCTCAGCGTCAGATGCTCTTTCAGCACGTCGGTCTTCCGTATTTTGGCTATAACTTTTTGCTCCAAACTCCGATTTTGATGATCTTGAACTTTTTGGAAAGCTTATGAAAAGCTCAACAACTTTGTGCTGGTCTCACAGCAATTTTATCAGATCCAAAATCACAAGATAGACCAATTCATCCACCTCTTTGTCTCGGCTTCGATAGCTTCAATCTTTTTGTGTTTCTTTATATCCGGGCTTCTATTTCTTGTGTCTTGGACTTCTAGCATATGTTGCAGGTCTTCAACATAGCTTCTAATGTCTTTCTTAAGGTGTTGATCAATTGGATCACCACTTGCTTAAGTCCAAGTCCACTTTGCATCCTTTGAACTATATCCAAAAACACTAGCAAGCAATATTAGTCCAAACAGTCATGTTGTTCATCAAACACCAAAATCCAAACTAAATGGGCCAAAGGTCCATTTTCCTTACAAATATAATTCCAAATAAGTATGATTATCAAAGTTTATCTTTGAAAATTAATGAAAACCTTAATGTTCCTTAGTGTTAATAATTTTCCTACCAAAGCGTTATGTCCTTACATAAGCTTTCTACATAAGTTGCTTGCTTTGTGTTGAGTTTTGTCAAGTCTTGTTGACCCTTGTTGAGAGCTTATCATGCTCCTAAGATCAAGATCACATACACACCACATATATGTGTTGCTTCTCTCTATATTAGGGATTCAACCTCAGGCAACATAGTCCCCGATGTTAGCTAACAATCTATTACTCACTAATTACATATACTCTTGACTTAGACTTGTCAGACAGGGATGACTTCAGATCGATCAATACACAATGGACCTTTAGAAGAGCATAGGGAAGACTCATGGATGCAAAGTCAAAGGAAAACACTTGAAGACATTCAGATCACTTTTGCGAGGAACCAAAGACTAAAAGCAAGAAATAAAGATAAATGAACCTTTTCGCACTAAAGCAAATATGGTTTCAAGTCAAGATGATCAAAAGCAAACAAATCTTGAATTCATGAAGACTCAACCTGAAGGCTCCTTCTCATGAAGCCAAAGAAGTAAAGATGTACCATTTGTACTGCAATGACTAAATTACCCTTGGAATTATAAAAACTTTTGTGGTACATAATAGTTGACTCAAGGGTAAAATAGAGAATGCACAAAGGTTAACAAAGATTTTGACCTCTATAAATACCCTTAGGTGTACTGTACCAGGATATATGAAATCCTGATTCAATCAAGATAATCCTTTTAATGGTGCTTATGTGATTAGTCCCACAACACTCTCTAAAATATGTTTTTAGTAGAAGAGACATGGGGCTATGTAAAAGTATGGAAAATAAAACATATACGGGCATGAATGTCCAAAGTATTGAAAAAATGTGGCACATGAAGGCTCATGTATAAAAAATGAGTGATGAGGAAAATAAATATAGTCATGTCTAGAAACTAATAAGTTAGAAAGATCATATGAAACCAAGCCTTATTTCATTTATCATGTTCCACACACATCCATATCTTCATCCATGAGTATGAAACTTCTCTCCTTGGATGCAAGCTATGGCTTTACAATATATACCAGGTAAGTATACTACACTTTTATCCTACAAAAACTCCACAAAATACCATTAGAAGTAGGATAAGAAGGAAACTTAAAAAATGTGCCTTGGTGAGGAATCATACACCATATCAGTGACATGAGAGTACCACATAAGGAACACTAAACTTTCTTTTGAAAAATATTGCAAAACCTACAATATGAAACTTTTGTGCACCGAGAAAATTAGTGCTCAAATCAAAGAGATTCTAACAAAGTAAAATGCCATTTTCCCCATGGAGGACTAAGGTAATGTGGGTGAGTTTTCAACATAAAGGAGGCTCTTTTACTAGGCAAAGCCAAGCAGTGATGAGGCCGATCAGCGTTTAGGAAGCTGGGTGGAGTGAAGGGACAAAGCAGTTAAGGAGGAAGTCACTAGTTAAGGCCTTAGTGGCCCTTCCCCCTCTTCCCGAGGTGGTTGGATACCTTTTTGGTTGTTGTAATTATCTGACCAGAGTTTCCCCAATCCAAAGGAATATCTTTGGCATTTAGGGTAGGCACGAGGCACAATGGTATTTTTGCGATGTAAGAGGCGCCTATAAATAGTGCTCCTGAGCAACATTTTAGGAGGAGAGTGAATATTGAAACTTCTCGTTCCTAATTCCCTTCACTATTTGGTTTCCTTGTTGCTTTCGCCATCGGTTTCACAACTCTTCTGTCACTCAGAGAGTTCGACAACTCCCATGTTCAAAGACTTTGGTCTAGAACAACATTTGGTATCATAAATATCTGCACTATTTTCTATAAATTTATAATTAAATTTAAAATAGTTTAACTTAGGACAATTGATAGAGCTAGTTAAACTTAAGAGTTTAAATCAAGACAACCTTAGAAGCTGATTTATTTGGGAGAGGTTTAAATGATGTGGCAACTAATTATGGAAGAAACAAGCTAGGCACAAATTCTAAGAGATACCTTAAGCCATCCATCTATTAAAGCATTTAATTGGGATATAGGGGTCCGAGGCAACTGTTAGGGAGGGCAGAGTGTGCATTAATGTAAATGGTGAGAGGAGCTCATATTTCAAATCTATAGGGGTCAAAGGCAAGGGGACCCCCTCAACCCCTCTCCTTTTCAATCTGGTGGTTGATGTTCTTAGGGTCATGTTACAGACAACAATTAGGAAAGCTCATATTAAAGGAGTGTTAACTGTTCTAATACCTATAGGGGTATCCCACATACAATATGTGATGATATGCTTATAATGGTGGTAGCCTCTAAACAATCTATTAGGAATCTCAAACTCATTCTATATTTTTTTGAGTGGCTCACTAGTCTTAAAATCAATTTTCACAAGAGTGAGGTGTATGTATTTAGGGTGTCTCAGGAAGAAAAATACCATATGGGAAACATGCTAAACTTTGTCTTAGGAGAGCCTCCCATGGAATATTTGGGAGTTCTAATTACCCATAGACATTTGGATTTGCCTTCCGATCTATGCC
This sequence comes from Chrysopogon serrulatus, assembly GCA_015844335.1. Classification (NCBI taxonomy): domain Eukaryota; kingdom Viridiplantae; phylum Streptophyta; class Magnoliopsida; order Poales; family Poaceae; genus Chrysopogon; species Chrysopogon serrulatus. Next base: position 166,201 of record JADLZL010007415.1, read on the forward strand.
TTAGAAAATGGAACACAGATTGGATCCTTGGAAAGCGAAGTTAATGGCCTCGCACGGGGAGACTAATTCTTGTCTAAGTGGTATCCCTTCATTATTGCGCTTTTACCTCCTTAAGAATGGTATTCATAAAACTATGGATGGTATTAGGGCTAAATTCCTATGGCAAAGGGCTGACAGCAAATTTAGATACCATATGGCTAAGTGGGAAATGATTAGCAAACCAAAAGATCAAGGTGATCTAGGGATCATTAACACTAAGACCATAAATGAGTGCTTGCTTGTGTGGATTTGGAAAATTTTCCTCCAACTGGATGAGCTCTGGTTTAGGAATTTAAAAGCTAAATATATGAGGAGGGATAATTTTTTTGATGGGTCACAATTCTGGAAGGGCCTTCATGAAGTTAAACATTTGTTAAGTGGGGGTCCACATTTAAAATTGGGGATGGTAAAACTTTGCAAATTTTGGGATGATTATTGGTTACGGGAGGTTCCTCTTAAGATTGCCTATGACGACTTGTATAAAATGATCAGGGATCCTCTCTGCTCAGTTGTAGATTGTTGGGAAGAGGGGGTCGGTCTAGATGGTGGATTTCAAAAGGTGTCTAACTACTCAGGAATATAATAGATGGTTGGGCTTCTAGGGACTGGGGAGCTCAAGGATACGAAGTTAACTGATAATAAAGCTCATACTGTGTTTTGGGCCTTGGATGGGAAAAACATTTTCACCACTAAATCACTATAGATTCTTGACAGACAGGGGGGTCTACAGTAGGACTACTGGGTTTATCTGAGATGTAAGCTCCCTTGAAAATTAAAGTCTTTCTTTGGCAAATAGTTAATAATAAACTCCATGTTGCCGCTAATCTAATCAAAAAGAATTGGAAAGGGGATGCTAATGTTGTGTATGTGGCTGCTTGAAAACTGTGGATCATGTATTCTTTCAATGTCATCTTGCTAAGTTGTCTTGAGGTGATGTCCATCAAACCCGAGTTCTAGAGATTGAGCAATGCCCGCTAGGTGAAGCGTATGTTCGTTTCGTTTTTGCGTTGGAGAGGGATCACTTCTTGGGGCCTGTCTTTGATTTTGGTTCATACAAGATGATAGTGGTGAAGCATGATGAAGCAGATAATGCTAGGAGTTTTGATCTGGATCGTGAGGCCTGGGTCATGATGCTTGGTTTCCCTAAGGATCTGCGCTGTGATTCCATCATTGTGAAATCCGTCTTAGATTTTGGCATCATGGTGCATTGGCATGAGTCTCTGTCTTTGGCTAGGATCATTGTGAAGGTTTACTTGAATGATGATAGGAAAATCCCTTCCTCAGTGAAGATCAATGTAGGCATTCCTACCAAGGGCAGGTCTTGGACAGTTCTTGTCTTTGCCCTTAAGAGAAAGAACATTGTGCAGTTACCTGATGAAGAAGTTTTTATGACTACTGGTCCCCAGCACCCAAGGCCACCCCAAGCTCCAAGGTGGTCGGGACCAATCCCTCCTGCTGGCTCAGATGCCACTCCTGTTGGCTCCAATGTGGGCAACGTGAATATTCAGGTTGATGGGGCTAGATTAGGACAAAACAACAATAGAAATGTCAGGGAGTCAGCTAAAGGAGTGAGAAATGTGCAAGGTGCAGTGGAAGGGGTACATGGTGAAAGTGATCTAGGGATTGGCTTAGCTGGAAAAGATACAGAACCAGTCATGAGAGCTCAGCATACTGAAACGACCCGATTTTCCATGAAGGGAAAATCCACACAGTCAAAGTGTAACATGACCTTTCAAATCATATTACCCATATTCCAGTCGATAATCAAATCCATACAACGATAATAGAGTGCAAATAGAGAGGTTTATGTTAACTTATTACAACACCAACAGGCGTGAATCACATAGAATCATCAACTTGAACAGTTTTGAGGATGCGGAAGCAACTTCTATCCAACGACTTGAGCGTAGTGACAAAACCCTCAACCATAGTATTCATCAGAGTTGTAAGCCTCCTCAGAACCTGCGTGCCAAAGTATCAGTACGATATGTACTGGCCACATTTCCACCCTATGCTTTGCTATGCTTTGTGGAACTGGATGCAATAAGGCTATAGCAAGAGGACCTATATTTGGCTGTGGTTTCCTATGCAATAGTTATCATATATAATAATAAGTATATAGTTCAAGTTTTAACACCACATCCACACACCATCATCCATCCATCCACCCAATACCACCCATCCACCTCATCCACCACATCTCATCTCACTCATGTCGATAGGCCAACTCCCACTCAGCCTACCTCAACGGTCCACGACCGGCTCTATCTCACAACACAGGGGGAGAAAAGGACTCATCTCTCTATTCCAGCCAGCACGGTCACTATGAAAGGTCTATAGCCGATGAGTCGGTGTATGTATCGATCGATCAACCATAACACTTTGCAGAGGTTTCACATACCCACAAGATCGCCATCCTTGGCACGCCATACCTAGGCTAATTCCAGCTGCTTGCATGCGTAGAACGATGCCATCCTACCTCTCAGCCCTAGAACACCCCAAGTCTAGTCTGGAATGGCGGATACTGTGAGACATAGTACAGGGCCCCCAAATGGCTACTATGTTGTCTTGGAAGGGTGTGAGTCCATCATGCCCATACCTCCCTACACTCTTTCGCCTGATAGTAATGGCACCGCTCTACCATATAGTCCAACCGTCTCGTACCATATAGAGCGAGTGGGATGTGAGGTTCCCGGTGGATCCGAGTACTAGTAAGTCCTTAGGGTTGACCAAGCCAGGGTGTCTTCATCCGGTTTACCATTTTACGTGCCACCATAGCACCTCGATCCCGGGCTCCACCCCTCAGAAGCTCACACCCGGGATCCCCCGACTCCATTACCCGCCACAGGTATCGCTTATCCGAATGCCCAGGTAGCATCGTATGGCAAGACTTGCCCTTGGCTCATCGTATACCCCAGCTCGATCGACACAACCCTCACCACACCCAAGACACATGCAGCACACTCACCATCTACCAGGTTTAGGTTGGCACCACGTGCCTTAATCATATATAACAGTTTCCACCACGCATCACATCAAGATATAAAGCGTAGTAGAGATCAAAATAGTAATCATGATAGCAAGCGTATGTCTAGCCTAACAGTGGGTGAGCAGGGGCGAGGTTGCGTCAAGATAAAGGTCATCAAAAAATTCTACCATGCAACCCTAATCAGGTGGTAGCAATAGTAATTAAAGCACTAGCAATACTACTCATTAGCAATGCGTAATAGGATCTATGAAAAGTGGGTGGAATGTGACACCTTCAGAATGGTCATCTCCCAATTCCTCGTTGTAGTCATGGTAGTACTCGGCACGTTCCTCCTCTGACTCTGAAATGGTACAAACACGGTCATGTTAGTGACACGTATAGAGGGCACAAAGAACAAATAAAATACGAAAAGATCCAAATACACTCAAACATGACTCCAATTTGTAGAGCTTGATTTTAGATGAATTTAAAATTTTGGTTCGCCAAATTTGGAGCTCGTATGAATTAGTTATGATTTTCCAAAGTTTAATCAATTTCTAAAAAAGATAAAAGGCTGGAAAATCCTAGCTGTGACACGTGTCGGTCGCTGGTTGGTCCACAGTATAGGGCTGACGTCAGCATGACGTCAGCGTGACATCATCAATGTGCTCCTACTGGGCCTAAGTGGGCCTGGTGGGCCGGACCGGGCGGGGCCTGGCTCGCCACGTGATAGTTCGCCACGCCATCGTGTGGATCTAGGCTGGGCTGCGGTCTACGGCTCACGGTCCACCGTGGACTTCCTGGTGTTGGTGCATATGCTGTAGGCACTGGGCGCTTTGGACCGAGTCCATCCTTCCTCCTTCTTTCTTCCGTCCTCATACACCAGGCACACGCACTCTACTCCTCCCCTTCCTTCTCCTCTGTACCGCCGTGACGGCGCTCTCGCCGACGGTGAGTCCGCAATTTTGGCACTCTGGTTCCGCACTGATGCAATTGAGCGGCTCCTCGACGTGGCCTTGGGCTTGGGGACTTGGTGGGGCCGTTATTTTGGCTTCTAGGTGACCGACGCATGGTGTTCCACGGCGGCGAGGCACTCGCCGGCGGTGAGCTCATGCAAGCGGGGTTCGCGGGCTCTCCCTTCTCCGGATAGCCGGCGCATCAGCACGAGGGCACTCCAGCGAACTCGTCGGGGTATCCTTCGTGTCCGGCAGGGCGTTCGGCGAGGCTGACCGCGGCTGTAGTGGCTTGGCAGCAGCAGCACGGCTTGTCGGCAGGGCCGCAGTGCCTCAAGTGTCAAATTGGGCGTATGGATCGTTGATTGACGTCCCTGGGTTCGTATTGGGTTTGCCGGTGACGACCATAGGCCACGGCGGCGTGTGCAGTGTGTCTGGTGCCTGCGGTGGGGCTCTGGCGAGGCGGTGTGCACGCGGTCATGGCTTTGGGAAGGTGGCTCGGCTCTTACTGCACACGGCTGAGTTCGGGAGGTCACTGCGAAGCTACGCGGGGCATCGTCGCGGTGCGCGGTGGCCGTGCTGGTCTAGAAAACGCACGGCACGGCGGCGCCCACAGGAACACTGGCGTGGGTGTGGTTGGTGGAGTAGGTGTGCCTGAGGGTATTCTCCACAGTCTAGCGTGCGCGCGGAGTGTTTAGCGGCGAGGCGGGCTCGGTTCCGACGTGTCTAGTCCTTTCTAGGGCTTCGTGTGCGCAGAACGGCGGCTCATCGCGGTTTGGGGTGCTCGCGGCAGCGGCATGGCGGCCTTGTGTTTCCAGTGGCATGGTGGGGGCTCTGTTTTGGCCCGGGCTAGACGACGTTGTGCAAGTGCGTGTGCGCGTGTTCTTGAGCCGGAAAGGGCTCTGGCCACCACGCTCTGGTGGTGGAGCGCCATGGCCGGCGTTGGTCAAGGTTGGAAGAGCGGCGGTGGAGCTCACCTCGGTGGCGGGGAGGAAGGCTAGTGGCGCAGTGGTGTGGTGGAGCAGTGTCGAGTTGGTGCCGTGCCATGCAGAGCTGCTACGCCGGCGTAGTCGTTCGGCACGTTGCCCCGTCTCCGGCGGCTTGGCGCAGCTCCGGCGAAGGTCCGGCGTATCCCTCCTCCTTGCTCCTCCCTTCCCTTCTCTTCCTCTTGGCTCGGCAGGACTTGGTGAAGGCCACCGAGCGGCGGCGAGTGGCTAGGGAACCCTAGAGCTCTCGGGTGGTATTTATAGGGGATCGAAGCCTCCCATGGCGGGTGGCGGACGGTGATCGTGTCACCCAATCGATCAAACGGTCCGCAATTGGTGCGGTGGTTGCTGTTGAGCACGGTGGCCCCATTTGGCAGCGTCTGCGGTGAGTTTGATTGGCATCCAAGGAAGCGAGTGGGAGGGCAGGGCATGGCAGTGGCAGCGGCATGCTGTGGGCTCACGTGGTGGTGCAGGGTCACGCAATTTGCATGACCACGGGTCTCGCGGGTCAGTGAAGGGAAGGCGGGGCAGCGCGGGCGTCGTGGTAGGCTAGCGTGGCGCTCGCGATGCGCCTGGCGTCGTGTGTCGTCTAGCGGGGAAGCGTCATCCGGAGGTTGAAGAAGGATGGGGGGCGCCGACGTGGGCCCCGCTTTTGTCGGTGTCGCGAGTGGAAACGGGTTTGGCTCGGGGGCCTCTCTCCAGCAGCGTGGGCGTCTTCGCTGCGTTCTGCTGCGCAGGGCGCACGGCTTGTGGGCCGCCCATGCGACGCGCGATGAAATGGGAGGGAGGGGCAGTGGTGGCGGTCTCGATGGGCCGATTGGGCTGCTTAGGTTGCTCGGGCTTCTTCCCTTTTCCATTTTCTTTTATATTTTCCATTCCTTTTCTATTCTGATTTCCTCCCTTAATTAATAGTGCTTAATCATGGTTAGTTTGGTGATTAGGGTTTAAGCCTCATGGTGGGGTTCAGCAAGGCCCAAGGTAGGTCTTAGAGGTTATTCCCATGTATCGGGGTATATTTAAGGTGGCATATATATATATATATATTATTAATAGACATTATTATCTACATATGTAGTGTAGGTTTAATTAGGTTAAATAATTAATGATCCTTCATTAATTATTTATATGTATTATATTTAGTTATTCTTAGCACATCATAGAATCCAAGCAAAAGCCAAATCATACATGCTTCATGTTTGTACAAATATTTATAATAATAAAAGCAAGGTCCATTTCACATGTGATAATAACAAATGTAGAAATATAGACATGCATATGATAATGGAAAAGTCCTATTTGGGTCCTTTATAGTGCAAGCTAGGGTTGGTTTGCTAAATGTCATACAACATTACATGGAGTATTTCAGGAAAAATTTTATAGTTGGCATTTTTGTGTTGTGTAAAATTTTGGGTTGTTACAGTACTAGCCCCTCATCAGGATCTCGTCCCCGAGATTAAAGTGTGACATACTCTCCAAAAGGTAGGGTTGTCGTGCTCAATGATGGGACTCCTTATGCTGATGCTATACATGTACATGCTATTCTAAAACCTAAAAGATCTAGATGCTTAAATGCCGTAAAACTTAGAACGTACCGTACTCCTCATTCGGTGTAGCTCGCTCATCCCTAGTGTTCAGGTGGGTGAGGCGTCCACGAGTAGCTGATCCCTTATGCTGCGACTTCTATGGTGCAGGGGTAGCATAGTTCTGTGGTGCAGGGGTAGCAAGCTTTTGTGGGCAGTAGGCGGCCTTATGACCAGGTTGGCCACAATTGTAGCATGTGATCGGCACACTTCCTGTAGGTGTGGGTGTAGGGGCCTTCTAGCTGTTAGTACTTGGTGGCTGTCGGGTCTACGCGGGGCGCTCGTACCAGTCATGTGGCTGGGTAGAGCGATCCTTGTTGTAGCGGTCGAAAGCAGAGCGGGAGTGGCCAGTGTGGTAGGATCCACCATTCTTGCCCGAGCCAGGTGTAGCATCCTTGATGTAGCGGGTACGGCCTGCTGAAGGTGTCTCACTGCGGTACCTCTTGTGCTTAGAGCTACGGAATGATCCCTCATACTTGTGCTTCCTCTCTCTGAACTCTTCTCCAACATCTTTGTGATCCTTCTCTATCTGGATGCAGCGGTCGATCATATCACGCAGTGTGTGGCTTTTGGTGCCTCCTAGATTCACCTTGATGCGGGAGTCTAGCCCCTTCCTGTAGTAGTAGAGCTTCTCTTTCTCAGAGGTCCTGATAGAAGTGGGCGCATAGCGTAGGAGATTGGTGAAATGGGTGGTGTATTCACAGACACTGTCTCTCTCCATCTCGATGTTGTGAAACTCCTCAGCTTTAGCTTCCAATACTCCCTCTGGAATGTGGTACTTAGTGAATGCTTCCACGAATTCATCCTAGGAGATGTTGGCGGGGTCCTCGTGTGCGTCACTGTAGGTATCCCACCAGGCGCGAGCAGCACTGGTGAGCTGATGTGAAGTGGCAGCGACACACTCTTCATTAGTGGTGCAAGTGGTCATATCCAGCTTCTTTTCCACTTCTTTGAGCCAATCACTAGCAGCGAGCGGGTCAGGGTCAGAACCGTCGTAAGTGGACGGCCTGAGCTTCATGAAACCCTCAATTTTCCGCTGGAAATCATTGTAGTGACCTCCATGGCGGTTGTCGGGTGCCAAAATTAGGGCCCCCTCCAAAGCTGGGTCGCGAAGCGGGGGCCCAACAAACGCAAAACTAGGCCACACAAACAAAGCACGGCCCATCAAGGCCCAGCACGATGTTCGACCCGGCCGAGCCCTCTCTGTTGGGGCCTCGGACGGGCGCTAACTTTCCGTCCCGACCGAGCCCTCCCTGCTGAGACCTCGGACGGGCGCTAACTTTCCGCCTCGTCCGAGCCCTCCCCGCCGAGGCCTCGGACGGGCGCTAACTTTCCGTCCCGACCGAGCCCCCCCTGCTGAGGCCTCGGGACGGGCGCTAACTTTCCGCCTCGTCCGAGCCCCCTGTCTTGGCCTCGGGACGGGGCGCACCGCATTTTCTTGGTCAAACCCGGACCCACGACTTGACGTATAACCATCGCCTGCCTTCGCACAGTTCTTGCCATAATGGCGCTGTCCCTTGGCAGGGGATGGAAGGCGTCCTGACACCGCTCTCATCTGAGTTCATGATTATGTTATCCTCCACAGTGGAGGCCGGGCACGCCCAGCGTGGGGGCTTGTGGCGACCTAACCTCTGCCGAGGTCAAGTCACCGAGGCTTCCAGACGGCAGCCGCCACGCCAAGGGCTATCACCCGGCATCATCCTCCGTACGGGAGTCAGGTCGGCCGGGACACTAGTCAAACAACAGTCCCTCCTGGGTTCTCTAAGCCCGGGATGGGCGGCGACTGCCCCGATGACGGCTCTCCCCTATGCCGGCCGCCCTGCGTACGGCGGCAAGCACCGAGGCCCTCTCGAGGCCACGGAGCCAAGGGAAGTCAAAGCTACAGCGCGCCGCAGGATTCAGAAACACCTCCCCTGGCCTCTCCATCAACCTCTACAGGGACAGCCGTCCCATCCGCCGCCAGGGCTGAGGATACGGCCCTTCACGGCCACGCACATGCCCTGCAGCAGGACAGGCTCCATAGTGCCAGAACCCACGTCAGGGCCTCAGCACAAGGAGGGCGGCGGGCTCCGAGGCTTTGAACCAGGAGGGAAGCACCACTGTTCGTGCACCGGCATTCTATGTACTCCCTATTCACCCCTTGCGGCTATAAAAGGGGAGGACCGGGCCCTGCAAACGGGGAGACAAGCAAGCAGCAACCAGGAACACATAGACACACTCAAGTAACCTTGAGCACTTGTACACGAGCGCAGTCTTGGCACCTGCCTCGTACACCCACAAGACTTGGGACCAGCTCCCTCTCTCCACCCGCTTGTACACCCTACCTACAAGCACTCAGGTGCAAGATAATACAAGTCTTCCTTGTGTCCTTGCACACCTTCCAGGGTTGGGAACACACACCATAAATTTACTAGTTGGTGCTAGGGCCACCAGTTTTAGCACCGGCAAACGGTGGCGGCGCCGCGGTAGGGGCCTTTGTGCGTGTTTTCGCCTTCCTTCCCGCCAAAACCGGAATGGCCAACCACCGCAGCCGAGGCGTCTCCGAACGTCTCCGGCTCCCACTTTCCTCCAACACAGCCATTGGAGTTGGGCACCGTGATCCGGTTCGGGGGTCTCGAGTTCGTGTCATTTGGGCACCCGATGCGACATGGAGCTCCTTCCGTCCGAGGGCCCGGGGAGTCTCCCGACGAGGCTCACGCAGCCCGAGTCGCAGGCCCGGCGCGGGAGGCGCCGTAGCGCACAAGCCCGCCGTACTCGGCAGGCGCGTCGCGCTGCTAGAGACCTGGAGAAGGATCTGGCCACGTTGCATTTAGGTGGCCTAGGCCGCCCTAACGCCTCGCGACCAGCCCCATCACCATCGCCGTTCGGCCTCACCAACGCCGCCTCCACGTATGCGTCGTTGGTCTCCACCAGCCTTGGGGACCTATGGGGAGCTCCCCGGCCACCCAGTTGCGCTTCACGCCCGGGATTCGGACACGTTTGCTCGGGCCGCATCCGACCCGACCTTGAGGAGCGCGGACTAGGTGGGCGGGGAATGGACCATTCCGGGTCCCGGCAAGCGTCCACGCAATCCGGCGCTACCTGGAGGCCACGGAGCCCCGGGGGCTAATGCCGGGCGCATGCATATGCCTTTGGCTACCCCGACTCGGACTCACCGGATGACATGTACGACCCGACCCGCGAGTGCTTCCACGTGGAGATCGATGATCTCGGACGGCGGCGGTGGCGGCAACGGACGGCGGCGACCAAGATTGCAACCCCAGGCACGCCGCGAGGCCGGCACCGGCAGGCGACGCCTCAGGACCCAAGGCCCCCGGCCCACGGGCCAGGAGCAGCAGACTCCGCCCGCGCATGGGTCCTCCGAGAACCAGCGATCCAATGGGCTACCCCTCAGGGGCCACGGCGTCCCACCATCGAGCAGATACGGGAGCTTGGGGACAAGCTTGGCGCGACCGTCTTCTGCTACGGCAGGAGATAGAGGCGTTCGAGCGTGCGCGCCGCACGACACGCAACCCGAGCCCCGCTGCCCGACAGTGCGCCCGCGACGCCCACCGGAGAATCGTCAACGACGAGGGAGGGGAACATCCCCCATCTTTCAGCGTGCGAGCCAGAACGTCGGAGCTGCGGCCCTTCTCCTCCGGGCGATGCCGGAGCCATCCACCCCGGAGGGGCGACGGATCCGAGATAAGATGCGGGACTACATTGAGACCGCTGCTGTCCAGCAGGCCGAGAGTTCAGCCTCCCGGCTTCAGGCGCAGAGGGACGAGGAGGACGAGGAGCCCCCTCGCCGCGAGCGAGAAGCTTTGGTCCATCAGGATCTGTCACGGAGGCCGGTCCACGAGCGCATCCGGGACAACCGTGGCAGCCTCGACGACGGCGACGCACGCAACGTCATCAACAACGTCGCGAGAGGAGCCGGCACGGGCCGGGCGGACCGCCAGCGGCGGCAGGCGGCAGCACGACCGATTTAAGACCGTGGACGATGCCGATCCCGAGGGGCCCCGCCGCCAGCCGGGAGATCCGCAACGCCCGGTTTTCTTTCCGGTTCCGCCAGCCGGCCAACCTCACCAAGTACACGGGAGAAACGAACCCCGAGGTGTGGCTCAACGACTATCGCCTGGCGTGCCAGCTGGGTGGCGCGGACGACGACAGGCTCATCATCCGCAACCTTCCGCTTCACCTGGGTGACTCGGCGCGAGCTTGGCTGGAACATCTCCCCGCCCACATGATCCGCGACTGGTCCGATCTGGTCAAGGTTTTCGTGGGGAACTTCCGGGGTACATACGTGTGCCCTGGGAACTCGTGGGACCTCCGCAGCTGCAGCCAGAAGCCCGATGAGACGCTGCGGGATTTCATCCGGTGCTTCTCGAAGAAGTGCACCGAGCTGCCCAACGTAGCCGGCACTGCCATCATCCGGTAGCGTTCCTTTGACGGTACCACCTGCAAGGAACTCGTCCACGAGCTGGGCCGGAGGATGCTGACCACCGCCAACGAGCTGTTCAAGGTGGCGACAAACTTCGCCTCCGGCGAGGAGGCGGTGGGAGCGATCTTTCGCAACGGCAACGACAAAGGAAAGCGGAAGGAAGGCAACGCCGAAGGGGATGCATCCCGTAACCCCAAGAAGAATAAGAGGAACAAGCGGAAGGGAAAGAAGGGCAAGAAGGAGGCGGACACTGACGACGAGCTCGTCGCCGTGGCCGACCGCAAGGCCCCCCGTGGCCCCCCGGGGCCTGGGGCTTTCGACGACATGCTCAAGAAGCCCTGTCCTTTCCACAAGTTCCCTGTCAAGCACACCATGGGGGAGTGTGACTTGGCCTGCCGTTTCTACCAGAAGCTCCTCCCACCCGAGGACAAGAAGAAAAAGGGTGAAGAGGACAAGGCTGAGGGGTTCCCCGAGATCCACGATGTCTTCATGGTCATCGGAGGGTTGCCAGCAAACCTCACTCCGCACCAGATCAAGCGCGAGTGATGTGAGATCTTCTCGGTGCGCCCCGCCACCCCGCAGTACCTGCCGTGGTCCGCCGACGCCATCACCTTCAACATCGACGACCATCCGCTCCATGTGCCGAACCCGGGATGGTACCCGCTCGTGGTCGACCCCATCATCGACAACGTGCGGCTCACCAAGATGCTGATGGACGGCGGCAGCGCCCTCAACATCCTCTACTCCAAGACCCTCAGCCTGTTAGGGATTGAGCGACCACAGCTCCTGCCTTGCAGCCCTCCTTTCCAGGGCATAGTACCAGGCAAGCGCACCTGGCCCCTCGGGCAGGTCGACCTCCCGGTCTTCTTCGGGATGCCATCGAACTTCCGCAAGGAGGTCATCACCTTCGACGTGGTCGACTTCCGAGGAACCTATCACGGTATCCTCGGACGCCCCGCGTATGCGAAGTTCATGGCCGTCCCCAACTACACCTATCTCCTCCTCAAGATGCCAGGCCCCAACGGCGTCATCACCGTCGGCTCCTCCTACGAGCACGCCTTCAACTGCGACGTCGAGGCGATCGAGCACGCTGAAGCCGTGGCGGTGTCCGAGGCCCTCGACTCCAAGCGCTGCCGGCACCTTTGAGCCGTCGACGGGGTGAAGGAGGTCCCGGCTGGATCCCGCCTCTCTCCGTCCGGCAAGGCGGTGAAAGTCTGCGCCTCCCTCGACCCCAAATAGGAAGCTGTGCTCGTCGACTTTCTCCGCGCGAACATCGACATCTTCGCGTGGAGTCCCTCGGATATGCCAGGCATTCCGAGGGATGTTGCCGAGCACTCCCTTGATATCGGGGCGGATCCAAGCCGGTGAAGCAGCGTCTGCGCCGATTCGACGAGGAGAAGCGTAGAGCCATCTGTGAGGAAGTGAACAAGCTTTTGGCGGCCGGATTCATCAAGGAGGTATTCCATCCCGAGTGGTTGTCTAATCCTGTACTGGTTAGGAAGAAAAGTGGGAAGTGGAGGATGTGTGTAGACTATACTAGTTTAAATAAGGCATGTCCAAAAGTTCCTTTTCCTCTACCACGTATTGATCAGATAGTTGACTCCACTTCAGGGTGTGAGCTCTTGTCCTTCCTTGATGCCTATTCTGGATACCACCAAATCAAGATGAAGGAGTCCGACCAGCTCGCGACTTCCTTCATCACCCCTTTTGGCATGTACTGCTACGTGACGATGCCCTTCGGACTCAGAAACACCTGAGCCATGTACCAACGGTGCATGCTCGGTGTCTTTGGGGATCATATTGGAGAAACCGTGGACGCCTACGTAGACGACATAGTGGTCAAGACAAAGAAGGCCGATGACCTCATCACCGACCTTGAGATTGCCTTCCGATGTCTCAAGGTGAAGAGTGTCAAGCTCAATCCGGAGAAGTGTGTCTTCGGGGTCCCCCGAGGCATGCTCTTAGGATTCATCGTCTCCAAGCGCGGCATCGAGCCCAACCCGAAGAAGGTGACTGCAGTAACCAGTATGGGGCCAATCAAGGATCTGAAAGGAGTACAATGGGTCATGGGCTGCCTTGCGGCTCTTAGCCGCTTCATCTCACGTCTCGGTGAGAAGGGTCTGCCCCTGTACCGCCTCCTGAGGAAGTCGGAGCACTTCTCCTGGACCGCCGAGGCCCAGGAGGCTCTTGACAAGCTCAAAGCTGCCCATACCAGTGCCCCGATACTAGTCCCTCCGGCCGAAGGAGAGCCCCTCCTCTTGTACATCGCTGCGACAACCCAAATGGTTAGCGCAGCCATTGTTGTTGAGAGACAGGAGGAAGGCCACGCCCTGCCGGTCCAAAGGCCGGTTTACTTCATCAGCGAGGTGCTGTCCGAGACCAAGATTCGCTACCCGCAGATCCAGAAGCTGCTCTACGCCGTGGTCCTGACTCGGCACAAGCTCCGGCACTACTTTGACGCCCACCCAGTCACGGTGGTCTCCTCCTTCTCGTTGGGGGAGATTCTCCAAAACCGGGAAGTCTCAGGACGGGTCGCCAAGTGGTCCGTCGAGCTCATGGGGGAGACTCTCTCCTACGCGCCGAGGAAGGTCATCAAGTCTCAAGTCTTGGCGGATTTCCTCGCGGAGTGGACCGACACCCGGCTTCCGCCACCTCGGATTCAGGTGGAGTGCTGGACCATGTACTTCGATGGGTCTTTGATGAAGACCAGCACCGGCGCCGGCCTCCTCTTCGTCTCGCCCCTCGGGGTGCACATGCGGTACGTAGTCCGCCTTCATTTCCCTGCTTCTAACAACATGGCAAAGTACGAGGGCCTCCTCAACGGCTTGAAGATCGCCACCGAGCTCGGCGTCAAGCGCCTCGACGTCCGAGGCGACTCGCAGCTCGTCATCGACCAAGTCATGAAGGACTCGAGCTGCCACGACCCGAAGATGGATGCATACTGCAAGGCGGTACGCAGCCTGGAAGACAAGTTCGACGGCCTCGAGCTCAACCACGTCGCCCGGAGGTATAATGAAGCCGCCGCCGAGCTTGCCAAGATCGCGGCCGGGAGGACCCCTGTGCCCCCGGACGTCCTCACCAAGGACCTTGCGGCCCCCCTCCGTCAGCTTCAAAGGCCAAGGCAGCGCGGCGGGCAACGGGGCTGAGCCCCCCTCGAGGGCTACGACCCTATCCGAGGCCGAGGCCCCCTCGGCGGATGACGTCAACGTCATGGAGCTAGACGAGGAGGATCCAGAAGCTGACCCCGAGCAAGATTGAAGGAAGCCGTACCTTGATTGGATCGTCTGAGGGGTCCTTCCTGAAGACTTCAACCTAGGCCGACGCATCGCGAGGAGAGCTAAGTCCTTCATCGTGGTGGAGGACGAGCTTTACAAGCGAAGCCCCTCGGGGGTCCTGCAATGGTGCATCTCCACCAAGGAAGGGCTGAAGCTAGTCCACAAGATCCACGCCGGCGTCTACGGCCATCACGCAGCGCCATGTTTCCTCGTCGGCAGTGCGTTCCGGCAGGGCTTCTACTGGCCTACCGCGGTCGCCGACGCCACCCGCGTGGTGCGCACCTGTGAAGGCTGCCAGTACTACGCTCGCCAGACGCACCTACCGGCCCAAGCACTCCAGACTATCCCCATCACCTGGCCATTCGCCGTGTGGGGACTCGACCTCGTCGGACCTCTCAAAAAGGCACCCGGGGGCTTCACCCACTTGCTAGTCGCCATCGACAAATTCTCCAAGTGGATTGAGGCACGCCCCGTCACCAACATTCGATCCGAGCAAGCAGTGCTGTTCTTCATGGACATCATCCACCGCTTCGGGTCCCAAACTCCATCATCACCGACCACGGCACCCGGTTCACGGGGAAGAAGTTCCGGGACTTGCGCGGCGAAACCAGATACGCATTATGCAGTGCTGGCGTCGCCCATCCCCAGACAAACGGACAGGTAGAACGTGCCAACGGCATGATTTGGCAGGGACTCAAGCCTCGGATCTTCAACAAGCTCGACAAGTTCAGCAAGAGGTGGCTCGACGAGCTCCCCTCGGTCCTCTGGAGCCTCAGGACGACGACTAGCCGAGCCACAGGATTCACGCCCTTCTTCCTGGTCTACGGCGCCGAGGCTATTCTCCCCACTGACTTGGAGTTCGGCTCTTCGAGGCTCAAGGCCTACGACGAACGGCGTAACCAGATGGCTCAGGAGGATTCGCTGGACATGCTCGAGGAAACAAGGGATGCTGCCCTCCTATACTCAGCTAGATACCAGTAGTCCCTCCCACGCTACCACGACCGACGCGTCCGAATCCAAGACCTCAAGGAAGGTGACTTGGTGCTACGTCTCCGCCAGGACAACCGAGGCCGCCACAAGCTCACGCCGCCATGGGACGGCCCCTACATCATCGCCGAAGTCCTCAAGCCGGGCACCTACAAGCTCGCCGACGAAGATGGCCAAATCCTCAAACCGCTTGGAACATACAACAGCTACGTCGCTTCTACCCTTGAAATTTCCAAGCTTTGTACATACTCTTGTACCTCACGTTTCTCCTGGAGAAATAAAAGCAACAAGCACTTGTTCCTTTTTCCTCAAACGTAACACACGTCCGAGGCCCTCGGGGGCTTAGGACTTTACTTCAGTTACAATAACACTGAGAGAGGCTCAGCTTTGACTCATCAAAACCGAGCCTCCCTCGGGGGCTAGAAAGGGGGAACTCCCTCCTGAAAGGCATCCCAAAGGCACTTCTCATTTTTATCAAACGTTTTTTCACAAATTTTCGTGCCCACGGTCTCGAACACTAGCTAAGAGAAGCCATTCCAAGGCTAGGGTCGGCCAAGCTATGAAGCCTCCTACGCCCGTGCGCTACGGAGCCTCTACTCGCCACCCTCGGCCAAGGAATGACTTCAGGCACTGCGAGAGGGTTGTTCTGAAAGACAGGGTCGGCAGAGCCGCGAGGCCACCTACGCCCGTGCGCTATGGTACCTCCACTCGCTACCCTCGCCTAACGAATAACATCTAAAATCCATAATAAATCTCGTAAAAGCTCTAACCTAAGTGTGGATCGAGATCAAAAAAGGCACAAAAGCGAGGCAAAAAAACGATCACAAAGCACAAGGCCACGATGGGCCATTAGCACAAGTATCTTCAACGAGAAAACTAATAAAGTTTTTACACGGGCACTCGGCCCAAGCTGCAGGACCTACTAAGGGGCGTCGCCCCCGACGTCCTTGATAACGGCGTCCGTGACCTCGGCGGTGTCGGCCTCAAGCTGCGGGGGAGGGACGGCGGCCTGGCGTGAAGATCTGGACCCGGTGCCGAGGGGGCCCCGGTTTCCTCGGCCTTACGGACCAGCTCCCGAACACCTCGCTCTCGCGACCCTCTTCTTCCTCACGAGACTACGACCCCCTCGGAGATCCGAGGAAGGTCGAGCTTCGTAGTGGGACATGGCCGGCGCAAGCGTGTCGCGACGCCCGTCGAAAGGGCATCAAGCGCGCGCGCCTCCATCCGCCCTAGGCGGCCGGCGAGCCGCCCCGATGGATCGCTCCCACCCGGCCTCACCGGCCTCTACCTCGGTGCAGAGCGGCCACCACCTTACGCGTCAAGGCGGCGAGTTCGCCTTGCGCCAAGTTATAGGCGCTTTGTGGCCTTAACGAGGTTCGCCTCCGGCTCCATCACCTTCTCCCTCGGGGCTGCCCACGGTCCGAGATGTCAAAATTCTAAGGCAAAAGCAGCAAAGGTATGACCAGACGGATATGATGCCTACCTTCCCACTGGTTAGAAGGGTTTCGGCCTCGGGCGCCCCTGCGAGAGCTCAACTTCGCGGCGAGGGGCATCGTCATTGGCAAGGAGCTGCTGGTCAACGTCGAGGATCACCAACCTCTCGAGCAGGGGCACGGGCGGAGTCACCCGAGCGGGTAGCTGCGGCCCTCATCGCCTCCCTCTCGGCCCGGCGGGCCGGTCGAGGTCCGCCCCGCGTGTTTCGCCACAATCCCCTTCGAGAGAGTGGCCTCCTCACGCGCCTCGGCGGCCTCGGCCTCGGCTTTCGAGACAAGGAGGCGGAGGTTCTTGACCTCCTCGTCCCCCGACCGATAGGTTGGAGCTCAACTCAGCCGGCGATGTCGCCGGCGGGTGAGCTCATTATGAAGGTGGCCCCCGCTCGGATGAACTCGACTTCGATTTGGGACACCGGCGCCCGGCTCCTATAGTAACCGGACCCAATCGTTCGGTCATCACGAAGGGGCCACGAGGGCAAGAGAGTCATGAAAAGCCGGTTTACCTTCAGCGTCGGGAAGCTGCGTGGAGATAACCGCCGAGGCGCCTTAAATGACCTCTCGGCCAGATCACGGCAACGCCGCTGCTCCCACGGCTGCCCTTCAGCGGCGGCGTCGGCCGCGGCGGCCGCCGCTCCGGATCATGGCGGCCCCTCCCGGATCAGCCAAGCGGCGCTGCGAAGATCCCGGGCCGGAGGCCTTTTGGCTAAGCGGCCTCCCACCCCGGCGATGGGCACCTCGGCCAGCTGCCCGCCCGGCCATGGCCAGGCGCCTCGGCTGGTTGCCTTCGGCCCACGGTAGGCGCCTCGGTCGGCGACTCTCCGTCCACGAGAGGGCGCCTCGGCCAACATCCCCCAAGCTTCGCCGCCCCGGAAGAAGTCGCGTCCTCAACAAGCGCCTCCTTCCCCCAGCGCCTTGGTGACCTCCTCCTCAGAGGTGGCAATCTCCACCACCTCGTCGCCACGACTTGGGGCGGGGATGAAGCGGCGCCTGTCCCGCCATGGCGGCGTCCGCGCGGCCCGTCATGGCGACCATGGCGAGGCGTCGTCGCCGCGGCCTCGACCACGACTTGAGGCGGGGGTGGGGGTGGCGCTGTTCCGCCATGACCACGTCCGCCACGGCCCGCGGCAACCTCCATGGCGGGACGTCCTCGTCGCGTCTTCGCCACCGGCCAAAGGCGCCTCCTCGGCCGGCGGCACCTCGGTCGCGCCCCGTCCTCTGCGGAAGCCCCGAGACTCGCGCTCCTAGCCCCCGACTTCAGCCGCTTTGTCACGGTAAGCGGGGCCTGAGCCGGGCCGGTCTTACGCTTCAGGCTACAAGGACAAGACGGGGAGCATCAGAGGAAAAGAAGAAAGAAAAAACAACTACTAAAGATAGAGCTCACGGCCAAACAACACTTACCTCGGCACCTTGATCCTAACGCTCGACAGGGCCGCGCTTGCAAGAAGGAGCCTCGGGCGCTCCGCCGTCCTCACTCCCCCCATCGGGCGTCCGATCCTCGCCCTCAGGCCTCCTCTCCGCCGCCTCGGGTTGCTCGGGGCGGAGTTAGTCCGCCCGCTCGGAGTCGCGCCTCGAAGGGGGCTGGCCTCGGCGCGGGCTGGCCTCGAAGGGGGGGCGTCTCCTCCCGCCGGGGTCGCGCCCTCGGCCGTCCCCCGCGTCCCCCCCGCTCGGGCGGAGGGTAGCCTCGGCGGTACCTTTCCCTCGCGGCGTTCCGCCTCCCCCGGGGGGCGCCGTGGCCTCGGCCTCACCATGCGGCCTCGGCTCAGGAGGCCAAGGCCGAGCCCCTTCGCCGTAGGCTCCTCCGCCACTGCGCGCCCCTTATCTACCGGAAGAGGATTGGGGGAGCGATGCCTCCTCCGGGGGATCCAGCCCCAAGTAGTGGCTGAGGTCGTCATCATACCACCTCTCCTCCGCGTCGGCGTCATCGTCGTCATAATCCACGTTGGTGGTGTCCGACGGCGTCTCTTCCCGCGCGAGGCCCTCCCGCTCCTGGTAGCGCTGGCGCTTTCCCAGCTCCTCCCTCTCCTGCTGCTTGCGGACGTTCCGCTCCGCCCGGCTCTCCTTCTTCTTTTTCGTCGCCTCCGCGGCAGCCCTATTAGCCACCTTCTCCGCAGCAATAGGAGGCTTGGACGCCGTCAGGTTCCCGGCGAGCCCCTGCGGAGCGAAAGGGAGGGTAAGGCCGGAGAAGGAGGCACAAGGAAAACTTCGAACACAAGCACAACACTTACCAGGTGGATGTACCCCTTCTCGGGCCGCATCGTCACCTTGTACATCATGGCGAGATCTGCCGTCGCCGCCTTCTTTGTCCGCTCGAGGATCTCGTCATGGTCAAGATCCTCGGGCGCCATCCGGGTGCCCCTCCACTCGGTGCCCTCCTTCATGTCGTACAGGGAATACTGCCTTGACATGAGGGGCAGCACCCGCCGTTGGTGGAAGTGGGCGATCACTCCCGAGGCGTCCAACCCCGCCCGGGTCCAACGCGCCAAGGCGGGAAAGACCTTCCGTAGCGGCGTCGTCTTCCCCGGGATTAGCTCTTTCCTCCACGACGGCGGCTCCACGTGGAATGACTTCCCGGTGTAAATTTGGGAGGAAGTTGCTTGATCGTTGCGGAGGTAGAACCACTCTTTGTGCCGGCCCGCGGTTGGAAGACGCTTGAGCCGCCGAGATATAGGCGCGTCGAAAAGGGACCGCAGCTGCAATGTGCAACTCCCAGCCCGGACAGCCGGTCTCCTCCCCTTCTCCTTCTCAGGCCCTTTGGGAGCCTTCAAGAAGAGGACGGCCTCGAAGAAGTAAAGCCGGAGGTCCCAATGGGCCTAGATTCCGAGATACCCCTCACACAAGGCGGCGAACACCGCCGCTGCGTGATCGAGTTGGGGTTGAGGTTGTGCAGCTCAGGTCGTAGTACTCGAGGCGCCGGGAGGAACCGGCCAGCCCGGCATACCGAGCCAGCTCGTAGAACGCCGTGAAGCTCACGACGCGTACCCCCGGCCGGCTGCGGGTGCGATGCTCGGGCGGCGGCACGATCCACTCCGGCGTCACGGGCGTCGGAGCGATCACGGAGAAGCCCCTTCTCCACCCGGCGTCGTCGGCTCGGCCTCCGTAACCGAGCACGTCTCTCGATCCTCCACGCCCGATGATCTCGACCCTCGGCGCCATCAAAAAGGCAGGCTGGACTGAACGGCGGTGCGACAAGGTTAGCTCCCCCTTTTTCTTCTCCCTCTTCTCCCGGCGCGGGACAGACTCGGCAACGGCGGCAAGAGCAGAGGCAAATGGGCTGGGAAAATGGGAGGAAGGCCGGCACGACACCACCAGTATTTATACCCGGCTGAACCCTAGCCCTGTTCACCTTCCCGCATTAAATGTGTATCTACCCACTCGATTGCGTTTCACACGGAGTCCCAAGCGCCCGTATCCGAATGGCCCACGCCCACACGGGATCGGGGAAAAGCACGCACGTTGCAGGGATCGTCCTCCACAGAAGATCCCGGCTCACGGAGCCCGGGGCTTTGGTACCGTGCGTGCCCACAGTAGCAGCCGCAGCGGCACACGCCGCCGTCACGTCCCGGGGGACCCGCGCGCATGCGCGCAGCGTGACAACTGCCCTGGACGTGGGGGGCCCACCGCTTCTCCCGCAGCGGACGGCGCCACGACGCCGGATGCTCCGAGAAGGACGCCTCAAAAGGCGCACCACGTCCCTGCTGCGATACGAGCTATGGGCTTCCTTCCCTGTGAAGGGACCCGGGCGACGGCCCATTTACGGTCCAGAGGTTCGGAGGCTGGCCCACCGGTGGGTTCGACAGCCGCCTCAGGACGCCAGAGTCAGGGATGGCTCGGACGGTCTCATACACAGCCCTAGCCCTGCGCATGCATGGGACCGCCCCCCGTGTGCGAGGCCGGCGATCTCGAGTTAGGGGGATCCCGTGTGGAAGTGCAGCGAGCCCTCAGGACCTGGTGGATGGGACCCGGGCCCCGCCTCAGACACACCTTGTAGGCTCTAATGGAATGCGCCTCCGGGCCCAGCCAACCCCTAACGAACGGGGCACATGCATTCCACTTGGATTTACCCGTTAACAGCTCACCGGATCTAACCATGTTCGACACTCGTCGACGGTAGCATGGTGAAGTCCATCCTCCTCCCTGCGGAGGGGATACTGAGGCGCGAATAAAACTAATGACCAAGTACCGCTCGGCCGCCCCACGCCAGAACGGGGATCGGGGGCTCCCCCGGTGCAGAGGCTGAGGGCGGGAAACGTCAACTAACGCATCGGACACCCGGACGAGCCGACGGGCCCGGGGACTCGGTAAAACGATAGAAACACTCCCACAAAAAGCACGCAAGCCCTCGGAAGGGTGCCCACACTCCTCCGAGGCCTCGGGGGCTACACCCGGCGGGTGCGCTCGCGCGTCCCCACCGGAGAACGAGGCCTCCGAGACAAAAACACCTTGACAAACAAACCCGCGCTCTCACCAAGCACGTGCAAGCCCTCGGAGGAGCACTCTCACCCCTCCGAGGCCTCGGGGGCTACACCCACCGGGTGTGCTTGCGCGCACCCAGTAGAAGGAAGCTCGAAGCATTTAACAATGTGCCCGGCTGAAGCGAGATTCTAAGCTGCAACCTCCGAACGAGTGCACCCACTCCTTCGAAGGTTCGGGGGCTACTATCGGGTGCCAAAATTAGGGCCCCCCCAAACTGGTCGCAGAAGCAGGGCCCAACAAACGCAAAACTAGGCCACACAAACAAAGCACGGCCCATCAAGGCCCAGCACGATGTTCGACCCGGCCGAGCCCTCTCTGTTGGGGGCCTCGGACAGGCGCTAACTTTCCGTCCTGATCGAGCCCTCCATGCTGAGCCCCTCGGGACGGGCGCTAACTTTCCGCCTCGTCAGAGCCCTCCCCCAGCCGAGGCCTCGGACGGACGCTAACTTTCCGTCCCGACCGAGCCCTCCCTGCTGAGGCCTCGGACAGGCGCTAACTTTCCACCTCGTCCAAGCCCCCGTGTCTTGGCCTCGGACGGGGCGCGCCGCATTTACTGGTCAAACCAGACCCCTGACTTGACGTATATCCACCGCCCACCTTCCCACAGTTCTTGCCATAATGGCGCTGTCCCTTGGCAGGGGATGGATGGAAGGCGTCGACACCGCTCTCATCCGAGTTCATGATTACGTTATCCTCCACGGTGGAGGCCGGGCCTGCCACTTGTGGGGCACCGCCCTCTTGACCTAACCCTCTGCCCAGGTCAAGTCACCGAGGCTTCCGGACGGCGGCCGCCACGCCAAGGGCTGTCACCCGGCATCATCCTCCTTACGGGAGTCGGGTCGGTAGGGACACTAGTCAAACAACAGTCCCTCACGGGTTTCTCGAGCCGGGATGGGCGGCGAGCGCCCGATGACGGCTCTTCCCTATGCGGCCGCCGCCCAGTGCGGCGGCAAGCGCCGAGGCCCTCCGAGGCCACGGAGCCAAGGGAAGTCAAAGCTTCTGTTGTGCCTGCAGGATTCAGAAACACCTCCCCCGGCCTCTCCATCAACCTCTATAGGGACAGCCGTCCCATCCACCGCCAGGGCGGCTGAGGATACGGCCCTTCACGGCCACGCACATGCCCCTGCGGCGGGGCCAGGCTCCATAGTGCCGAACCCACGTCGGGGCCTCGGCACAAGGAGGGCGGCGGGTTTCGAGGCTTTGAACCAGGAGGGAAGCACCACTGTTCGTGCACCGGCATTCTATGTACTCCCTATTCCCCCTTGCGGCTATAAAAGGGGGAGGACCGGGCCCCGCAAAGGGGGGGAGACAAGCAAGCGGCAACCCGGGGAACACATAGACACACTCAAGTAACCTTGAGCACTTGTACACGAGCCTTGATCTTGGCACCCGCCTCGTACACCCACAAGACTTGGGACCAGCTCCCTCTCTCCACCCGCTTGTACACCCTACCTACAAGCACTCAGGTGCAAGATAATACAAGTCTTCCTTGTGTCCTTCTTGCACACCTTCTGGGGTTGGGAATACGCACCACAAATTTACTAGTTGGTGCTAGGGCCACCAGTTTTAGCACCGACAGCGGTGATTTGCTCCTTCCATGAGCGACGCCAGAAGTTGAGTCTGTTGGGCCATCACCTCGGCAAGCGTAGGCGGCGGAGGTGGTGGCGGTGGAGGTGGCGGGGGGGTGGTGCTCCTCCCTCCAGGTGCAGCAATAAGGATTTCATGGACGATAGGGATCTCAATGGTAGGTGGAGTCTGTTCACGGATGTCTTCAACTTCCTGGTCGTAGGGAATGTGTTCGGTGCGTCCCCGTCCACGACCACGACCGCGTCCTCGACCATGGTTGCGATTGGCTCCACGCCCTATGGCTGGTTCAGGGGATGGGGGCGGCCTTCCAGGCAAGCAGAACGTCGTGAAGACATCTGCGTCATAGCCATAAAAGTATTTTAGTGTACGTGACATAGATTATAGTAACTTCATTTCAATAGTAATAAATCAATTTAGATCATTTTTCTATCCTACACTCAATCAAAGAAGTAATTAAAACCCATAAAGACGCATTAAGAACCGATTCACTCATTACATGGGTTGGTTACACTACGATTTCCCTAGCAGCTACGCTAGAGGACTCGCGAAGATTGTACTATGCATACAGAGATAACGTCTTACCTAATCTGGATTCTTCTCTAGAAGGGTTCAACCTTGCTAAATATAGGTCACAACTAAGGTCTTTGCAAGGTTCTTTTGCCCTAGATCTATTCGGGGAGGTATCTTACAAAGGATCATGGCTGTCTGTAGCTCCAACCTTGTTGTCTTGCCTAGTATAGGTGGCCTGTGTAGCTAAGGGCTCCAGTTGGCTCCTAGGTCAGCTAGGTTTCCAATGGGATCATACAGGCTCTTTGGTAGCAGTGAATAGGGTTTTATTTGAATATTCCTTCCCAAGTGGCTATTGGGGACAGAGTCTGGGTGTTAGTCCTATAGGCCACCTATATTTCTAAGGTGTTGCAGTATCTCAAGCGATAATGGTTAGCAATTTGGTCAATAGTAGATAAGCCTTGCAAGTAAAAGTGCTGCAAGGTCGGTATATAACCGAAGAGAGGATTGGTTTGTCCTGTTTCTAACATCCATTTCTAAGGGTTTCGTCCTAGGGTCAAACCTGGCTCTGATACCAACTGAAATGATCCGATTTTCTATGAAGAAAAATCCACACAGTCGAAGTGTAACATGACATTTCCATTTCAAATCATATTACCCATATTCCAGTCAATAATCAAATCCATACAACGATGATAGAGTGCAAATAGAGAGGCTTACGTTAACTTATTACAACGCCAACAGGCGTGAATCACAGAGAATCATCAACTGGAACAGCTTGAGGATGTGGAAGCAACTTCTATCCAACGACTTGAGCGTAGCGACGAAACCCTCAACCATAGTATTCATCAGAGTTGTAAGCCTCCTCGGAACTGCGTACCAAAGTATCAGTACGATATGTACTGGCCACATTTTCACCCTATGCTTTGCTATGCTTTATGGAACTGGATGCAATAAGGCTATAGAAAGAGGACTTATATTTGGCTATGGTTTTCTATGCAATAGTTATCATGTATAATAATAAGTATATAGTTCAAGTTTTAACACCACATCCACACACCATCATCCATTCATCCACCCATTACCACCCATCCACCTCATCCACCACATCTCATCTCACTCATGTCGACAGGCCAACTCCCACTCGGCCTGCCTCAACGGTCCACGACCCGCTCTATCCCACAACACAGAGGGAGAAAAGAAGGACTCATCTCTCTATTCCAGCCAGCACGGTCACTAGGAAAGATCCATAGCTGACGAGTCGGCGTATGTATCGATCGATTAACCATAACACTTTGCAGAGGTTTCACATACCCACAAGATCGCCATCCTTGGCATGCCGTACCTAGGCTGATTCCGGCTGCTTGCATGCGTAGAACGATGCCATCCTACCTCTCAGCCCTGGAACACCCCAAGTCTAGTCTGGAATGGCTGATACTGTGAGACATAGTACCGGGCCCCCAAATGGCTACTATGTTGTCTCAGAAGGGTGTGAGTCCATCATGCCCATACCTCCCTACACTCTTTCGCCTGATAGTAATGGCACCGCTCTACCATATAGTCCAACCGTCTCGTACCATATAGAGTGAGTGGGATGTGAGGTTCCCGGTGGGTCCGAGTACTACTTAGTCCTTAGGGTTGACCAAGCCAGGGTGTCTTCATCCGGTTTACCATTTTACATGCCACCACAGCACCTCGATCCCGGGCTCCATCCCTCAGAAGCTCACACCCGGGATCCCCCGACTCCATTACCCGCCACAGGTATCGCTTATCCGGATGCCCAGGTAGCATCGTATGGCAAGACTCGACCTTGGCTCGTCGTATACCCCAGCTCAATCGACACAACCCTCACCCTCCACAGACCCAAGACACACGCAGCACACTCACCATCTACCAGGTTTAGGTTGGCACCACTGCCTTAGTCATATATATAACAGTTTCCACCACGCATCACATCAAAATATAAAGCGTAGTAGAGATCAAAATAGTAATCATGATAGCAAGCGTGTGTCTAGCCTAACCGTGGGTGAGCAGGGGCGATGTTGCATCAAGATAAAGGTCATCAAGAAATTCTACCATGCAACCCTAATCAGGTGGTAGCAACAGTAATTAAAGCACTAGCAATACTACTCATTAGCAATGCGTAATAGGATCTACGAAAAGTGGGTGGAATGTGGCACCTTTAGAACGGTCGTCTCCCAGTTCCTCGTTGTTGTCACGGTAGTACTCGGCACGTTCCTCCTCTGACTCTAAAACGGTACAAACACGGTCGCGTTAGCGACGTCTATAAAGGGCATAAAGAACAAATGAAATACAAAAAGATCCAAATGCACTCAAACATGACTCCAATGTGTAGAGCTCGATTTTAGATGAATTTAGAAATTTGGTTCACCAAATTTGGAGCTCGTATGAATTAGTTATGATTTTCTAAAGTTTAATCAATTTTTAAAAAAGATAAAAGGCTGGAAAATCCTGGCTGTGACATGTGTCGGCTGCTGGTTGATCCACAGTATAGGGCTGACGTCAGCATGACATCAGCGTGACATCATCAATGTGCTCCTACTGGGCCTAAGTGGGCCTGGTGGGCCGGGCCGGGCCGGGCCTAGCCCGTCACGTGTCAGAGGGATAGTGCGCCACGCCATCGTGTGGGTGCAGGGGGCTGGGCTGCGGTCTACGGCTCCACGGTCCACTGTGGACTTCCTGGTGTTGGTGCATATGTTGTAGGCACTGGGCGCGGTGGACCGAGTCCATCCTTCCTCCTTCTTTCTTCCATCCTCATACACCGGGCGCACGCACTCTACTCCTCCCCTTCCTTCTCCTCTGTACCGCCCCGAAGGCGCTCTCGTCGGCAGCGAGTCCACAATTTCGGCACTCTAGTTCCGCATTGATGCAATTGAGCAGCTCCTCGACGTGGCCTTGGGCTTGGGGACTTGGTGGGGCTGTTATTTTGGCTTCTAGGTGACCGACGCATGGTGTTCCACGGCGGCGAGGCACTCGCCGGCGGTGAGCTCACGCAAGCGGGGTTCGCGGGCTCTCTCTTCTCCGGATAGCAGGCGCATCAGCACCAGGGCACTCCAGCGAACTCGCTGGGGTATCCTTCGTGTCCGACAGGGCGTTCGGTGAGGCTGACCGCGGCTGTTGACGGTGGATAACGTCAATATTTATTAGAACTTTAGACATGAAAGGATACATGAATACACATTAGTCTAGGGTTTTAACTGACAATTTCTATGAGTTTTGCATATTCTATATTTTTTAGGGATTATTCCAAAAAAGCATAAAAGAGGGATTAGAGTGCATAATTATCACGAAAATTATCCGCGTCGGAAAATATTGTCATCAGGCTCAGGAAACATCTAGAAGACACCCGAAGCAGCGGGACCCACAGGGGAGTCCAGGTAGGGCCGGCCGGCCCCACCCTGGCGCCGGTCGGCGCCCCTCTATGGCATCTGGCCGCCGCCTTTTGGAGTCTTCCTCCCACGCTTCCTTGGCACCCAAGCAGAGCATCCCTACGTCGATCTAAGGTCGGTTTGATCCGACGGTGCACACAACATGAAGACGCGAATCGATGACGTGGCGGTTTCTTGCCCTCTACTCCACCTCGGCCTATATAATGACGCCCCAAGGCCCTTTTTAGAGATATTCTACACCCCGGTGCTTTATATTCTCTACATAATTAGGGTTAGGGTCCCTCTAGTTGATCTAGTTCTAGTTCATCTAGTTCTAGTTCATCTAGTTGTAGCAATTAGGAGAGACTAGTTCTTCTAGATCTAGTCTTGTTTAGAGATTGGAGAGATTGAGTAGAGGTGTAGAGATTCTAGAGGAGTTCTGGCCTGTCAGTGCTTCTTCGTGGCTGTATTCTTCTAGATTCAGCTCCCTCGCCCAGAGCTGTGTTCTGAGGTACTTTTGTATTCATCATTCCTATTCAAGTAAGCAGTTGTTCTTATTTGTTCTTAAGTTTACAACTCATATTGAGTGCTTTGATCTTAGTCATTACTTGGTTAAAGTAGTATTTCATAGTGTAGGCGTGGTGCCTAGGCTAGGTTTACCTGTGGATGTCCTCTGATTGACCGGATAGTGGTAGTCCGCGTAGGTGACAGCTGCGTTGGTTCCTCTGTAGTCCACTTCCCGTTAATAGGACTGATAGGCTTATAGGTTCTTGGTAGGAGATTATTCTATTTTTTCTCTTATTCGGGATACTTGCCCAGTTAGAACAATATTATACAAAGCTTACCGGTTGTCAGAACTAGAGTTCAATAGCTATTTCCTCTTTCTTGATATTATCTAGCCTAATTGTAGGGTTGAGTCTATGTACTTTGTCATCATCACGACTGTTCCCTGTGGATACGATATTTAAAACCTCCGGGTAAAATATGACACTGGTATGATATCTGTGCGCTTGCGGATAATCTTACTTAAATCTTATTTAAAGGAGTGCAGTTAATTTATACCAACAAGCATTTTTTTGCGCTGTTGCCGGGAAACGGTTTGCTGATTTTGACTTAGTCTAGCTTAATCTTGTATTATACTTTTATCTTTTCTTATTTTATTCCATTCTCTTCATTATTTTTGTGTTCATCCTTATGGATGCTTTTAATTCTATTCCTATCTGTCTTTATGGCATGCGCGAAAGCTTCGGGCCACCAAAATCTAATGAACCTATCATAGCATTTGGCTATGTGCTGCGCCCATGTTTAATTAATATGATTCGGGATAAACCCTTCTCGGGAGAAGGTAACGAAAACCCATACTCACACTTACGAGAATTTGAGCAGACCTGTGCATGCTTGCGCATTGCTGACATATCCGATAAGACTATTAGATAGAAGCTTTTTTCGTTTTTCTTGACTGGAAGAGCCAAACGTTGGTATAATTGAGCTGTAGGGAGTATGCAAGGTGATTGAGAAACATTATACTCTAAATTTTATTTATATTTCTTTCCCATCCATAGAGTAATTAACCTTCGAAAAGAGGTTCTAACTTTTAGACAACTAGAACAAGAATCTCTTAGTAAATCATGGGAGCGTTTTAATGAACTTGTTACATTTGGCCCTGACCTTGGTTTTCTAGACCCTGTGCTTATTCAATATTTTTATTTAGGTCTTACCAAGAAATATAAGGAATCCCTTGATTTAGCCTCTAGAGCAGCTTTTCTTCACTTACCTATAACTGAAGCAAGGCCTATGCTAGAAAAGGTTGTTCAAGCCTATTCTCGAGCTCCCGAGAAAGAGAATAACTTATCACCCGAACTAGAAACGGAAGTCTTGGTAGCTAAAACACAATTATCCCATTCCCAAGATTTAGCTATCAATCCTAAACCTTTAAAATTCCACTTTGATGATTTAGACTTCCAGTTAGCTAAGATGCTCGTAAATCAATACACATCAGATCTTCTCAGAAGAGCATCTTAGAAAAAGTGTCGTCAACTTCAGAAGAGCATCTTAGAAAAAGTGTCGTCAACTTCCTTTCCCTCATAAAAGGCACTAGGGAGAGTTCAAGGATGACATGTCGAGTGATGTCATAGAAGGAGAGCCAAGCCACTTAGGAGTAAATTCTATTTTCTCCCCTTCTATGCCCACAATAAATGTCTACGAACCATCTCTAAACCCATCCTTGACCCTAATAAATCTTTTTATGCTCTTTCTACTAAACTTTATAATGACCCTAGAAATCTATCAAGACATCTCAAGAATAAAAGTCATAGGAATGCCCAAGAAGAGCAACGACAATGGCAGGAATGCATAGAACATACAAGAAATACATATGCTATTGTAAAAGAATGGATGGAAGAGGACGAAGCTTTAGCACTAGCATATAAACTTGGTTTAAATTCAAATGGTGAGCTTAAATCAATTTCTTTAATAAACAGAACTCACCCAAGTTTAGAGAAAGCTTTAGAGATCAACCTTAGGGATATCAATTCATAGGAAATTCTAGAAAATAAAACATCCAATAAATGTCATAGGCATGAAATAATAGAGATAAACTTGTTGCCTATAGACATCCATGAAGAAACACCCTTGGAGTTTGAAAAGGGAAATCACATCGATGAGCATGGAAATTATCTCATAAACACTTCATCGAATCCATGGTCATATAAGAAATCTCCTGAATCTTTTGGTCTCTCTAATATTACCACACACGAGATCTTCAACCCCTCTTTTTTACCTATTCATAAAATCATTAAAAGGGTGGTTGTAGATGCATATGTTTATCATAAATATTATAGATCTCGATGTAATCTTGATATAGGCGCATAAAGGCTAGTGTTCTAGAGGAAACCGCCGCACAAACTCAACGTACAATAATTAGAAGGTTTTTCAAGAATAAACTTGTGTCCTAAAATAACCACTCTTGAAAAAAATAGCATAGCTATAATGCCCTTGTGAATTCATGAAAATGTTCCTTTAGATGTTTTTTATCACTAACCATTTCAGGTTTGAAGTGAGAAAATGACTAATGGCAACAACAGATATGTCCAACCAATTATCATGCAACATTAATTATATCCATCCAAACTTAAATCTGTCTTGCAAAATTCAAATTTAGGGGAATGGACTTATTTAGAAAATCCTATATTGCTAATATTGGTTGTATCTACTTTTTAATTCATGTTCAATTATTTACCTTTTCATCTCTAAATGAATAAATCTCTATAAGTGTTTTCATATTACCTTTGTTTGCTATAGTAAGATTTGGTTTGGAAGTACTTGTACATACTTCCAAAGGCTTTTTGTGAATTAAGCGTGGTGCTTAGGTTAAATAGCCTTTCTTAACTAAATTAGACATAGAGTTTAGCTTGGTTATTGAACTAGAAATTATTGTAGTAGACATTGGATATTTTTATTGGGCTAACCCCCTACAGAAAACTTTTAAAATTAATTTGGATAAGTCATGAGATAAATTCAAATTAGAGATGAGACAAAGTGCATGTATTAATGATTCATTCACTTTATCTTCTACTATAAGTTACTTTGCCTCAAGCCATGTCTGTATAAAACAAGATCTATGCTAAAATAATATCAATACTATCTTTTTATTAGTATAGACAGAACAAAATAAAATACTAGACAAGTAACCTATGTTTAAAATTTGTATACTCCTTAGGGTATGTATTGTCCACTAATCTGTTGCAGGCATAATAATGACTGGAGTGAAAAGGGTCAAAAGATCAAAGAAGCAAAAGATGGCAAAAGAATGAGTGCAACAGAGGAGACAGGATGTCCATGAACAACTCAAGATGCAAGAGAAAGGACCACCAGTCATTTACCCTTCATAACTTAGTGCCGTCACACTCTAATAATGAAGGTAATATTCTAAGGTAAGTGGTCACTGCTCTTCTCTTGATTTTGGTGCATATAAATACACAAACATGTTAGAGTTACAACTTAAATTGATTAACCTAATTAACTCAACATGCTTTGTTCTTTAAAATTGTTCATGGCACCGTTCTCTTAATCTCAGTCTTAACCAAACAAGCTAAAATATTATATTCGATCTTGGGAAGACGATAGTCATACTTATGTGAAAATTTATATAGAGATAGACAATCCTTCCATTGGTTAAACAATTTCATTCTTTTACGCCATGTGAACTTAAATGCAACATTCAATACTTAATCTTTTGATCTTACCACTCATGTCATAAATAAACAAATCATGTAGCACAAACTTTATCTTGTTTAAAGTGCCTCGGGATAGAGAAAAATAAATAAAGGTATAAATTTGGTTCTGTTGGTGTTTTTCACCAGCAGAGCCCATGCACTTGATCTCTGTCTTGGTTTTGCAAACAGGACAACACATCGAGCAAAGTTTATTAATTCTACAAGTAAAAGTTCTGTGAACATGCACACTGAGTAAGATGCTGCCAGCTACTATTAAAGCTCTACTTCAACCTATGGGCCAAACCAAAGAACAAAAGCGATATCACTATCACTAGAGGTATGCAACCATCAAGACCTCTATCCCTTAAGATGGAGAGATACACAAGAGTAGAAGAAGAAATTCTGTCGGTAAACTTTAAATTTTATATCCTTGCCATAAGGTAATATGGTAGTTATCTAATTAATTAGTATTCCTATCCAATTTCACTTTAACATATTCATCTTTATAAATATTAAAAAGAAATAAAAATCTTTATTGCTTCATTTACTGCATCATAAAATATTAAAAGCCCCATGTGAATAAACTTATGGTAATCCTGTAGGAATATTTACTATGGTGGCATAAAAAATAATAATAGCACCTGTATTTAATTTCTTGCATTATAAAAATTCTAAACCCCATAAGAATAAATATTCTCTGTGGTTTTAGAATCCTGCTAAAACTTGTCAATTTGAAATCAACTCATAAGAATAATCAATTACTTATTGGCTGATCTAACCTCTTATTAAATTTGAGCCTCAAGTTTTGGTTTTCTTTTTGGAGTGTAATTATGCAGGAACAACATTATGACAAGGAGAGAGTCTATTAGTGGCATCTACTAGGAGCGTTGCTGGTTAGCTCACTCTAAAGATCATCAACACCAAGTATTGCAAACATCTATCTTAGGGAGGAGCATCCCCTAGTTATCAGGTAACTATACCTAGGCGATTATCGAGTCTATTTTATATAGTCATAAAATACCAAAAATATGTGAGCACATGAAGGTTCACAATAGTATTATAGGAAAATTTAGAAAAATACCAAAAATATATGGGCACATGAAGGTCCATATCTTTAGAGTCTTGTGAGTCCAATAGAAATAAAAAGATGAATAACAAATTAAAACCAAATAAATATATTTAGCTATTTATTAAGGTGTGATCATAGAATGTGTCTAGAGTCAAATAAAAACTGGAGAATATTAAAATTTTATCTTGAAGATGATGAATAGTTGCTCTACAGTAATTCCTTTTAAGTGCCTAGTTTTCAACCATGAATTCTCCTGAGTTTTTGACATGGCTGCTTTGATATAAGAATTTACTCTGAATCTGAAATTTGTGGAGGCATATGCTTGAGCTAAGTCTAGGTAATTGATTGATATGATACATGAAGGTCTAAGCTGCTATTTATCTTATTTCTAGCATTACTAAGTTCTAGAGATTTATTTTTTTACATGATGAGCTCTTGTATGATAAAGTTTGAATTCCTACCAAAGCCATATATAATACATTTAGAGTTAAGAAAACTTTTACACATTTATCTTTGCTTGCTTTGCATTGAGTCTAGTCAATCTTTGTTGTATACCTTATGAGAGTCTTGTCATATTTTTAAAATCAAGATCACTTATACACTCCACCCACATATGCATTATTCCTACTCTAAGATGTAAGCGCAGTCATTTCCACTTTCATCCAGATCCACCTTAAAAATATTTTTCTCCTACACTAGGAGTAAACACCCAAAGATATACCCTATAGGACAGCCCCCATTTAATTGCTCTAAGTTATTATCATTATCTCTCTAATTATTTACATTCAAAGGATGCATGTGGCTATGCAAATGTATTAAAAAATAGAAAAAAAAAAGAGTAAAAGATGGACAAGTGTCCCAACAATTAAAATAATGGGTACATAGATGCCCGCCTCCCAGATTAATTAAAAAAAAAAGAAAGAAAGAGAGAATAAAGATAGCCCATGTTTTCCCGTGAAAAGTTCTAAGGAGGGAGTCATTTTCAAAGAGCAAAAATAGAATTAAGATTAGCCACTAAATACCATAAATACACCTATCCACCATATTTCATATACATGCACGTCTTAATTTGATTGTATGTCTCGATTCTCTGTGGATCCATTGTTTGGCTTTACAATATATGAACTGCGAGTATGCTCATTCTTGTTTAATGCAACTCCTATGAGCTCCACTATAATCCTAAGCTGTAGGAAGACATGACATTATTAATGCCTCAGTGAGATCCATAAATACCATATATAATAAGAGACTTAAGGGTATCATATAATTAAGCTCTGAGTTTTATTTTGAAAACTTACAAAACTCTGGAATATTGGTACTGTGAAGAATTTGAGACATAGTGCTTGACTTGATTGTTCTATCTTTCGATTGCTCAAGACTTATGCAAAAGCTGTAAAGCTCTATAGTTAAAGGTAAAATGGATAAGTTTAAAAGTTAGAGCAGTTCTTGTCTAATCCGGAGGAAAATTTATATTTAAAAGCAAATGTGCTTAAAGGAAATAAAAGTATTGCAGCAACTCCTGATCCAAATATTTTAATAATTAGACTTAGGTTGTTTGCCAAGGGACTGGCAAAAGGTAAGCTTGGGGGAGTTGTTGATGGTGGATAACGTCAATATTTATTAGAACTTTAGACATGAAAGGATACATGAATACACATTAGTCTAGGGTTTTAACTGACAATTTCCATGAGTTTTGCATATTCTATATTTTCCAGGGATTATTTCAAAAAAGCATAAAAGAGGGATTAGAGTGCATAATTATCACGAAACTTATCCGCGTCGGAAAATATCGTCATCAGGCTCAGGAAACATCTAGAAGACACCCGAAGCAGCGGGACCCACAGAGGAGTCTAGGTGGGGCCGGCCGGCCCCACCCTGGCGCCGGTCGGTGCCCCCCTATGGCATCTGGCCGCCGCCTTCTGGAGTCTTCCTCCCACGCTTCCTTGGCACCCAAGCAGAGCATCTCTACGTCGATCTAAGATCGGTTTGATCCGATGGTGCACACAACATGAAGACGCGGATCGATGACGTGGCGGTTCCTTGCCCCCTACTCCACCTCGACCTATATAATGACGCCCCAAGGCTCTTCCTAGAGGCATTCTACACCCCGGTACTTCATATTCTCTATATAATTAAGGTTAGGGTCCCTCTAGTTGATCTAGTTCTAGTTCATCTAGTTGTAGCAATTAGGAGAGACTAGTTCTTCTAGATTTAGTCTTGTTTAGAGATTAGAGAGATTGAGTAGAGGAGTAGAGATTCTGGAGGAGTTCCGGCCTATTGGTGCTTCTCGTGGCTATATTCTTCTGGATTCAGCTCCCTCGCCCAGAGCTACGTTCTGAGGTACTTTTGTATTCATCATTTCGATTCAAGTAAGCAGTTGTTCTTATTTGTTCTTAAGTTCATAGCTCATATTGAGTGCTTTGATCTTGGTCATTACTTGGTTGAAGTAGTATTTCATAGTGTAGGCGTGGTGCCTAGGCTAGGTTTACTTGTGGATGTCCCCTGATTGGCCGAATAGTGGTAGTCCGCGTAGGTGACAGCTGCGTTGGTTCCTCTGTAGTCCACTTCCCGTTAATAGGACTGATAGGCTTATAGGTTCTTGGTAGGAGATTATTCTGTTTTTTCTCTTATTCGGGATACTTGCCTAGTTAGAATAATATTATACAAAGCTTACATGTTGTCAGAACTAGAGTTCAATAGCTATTTCCTCTTTCTTGATATTATCTAGCCTAATTGTAGGGTTGAGTCTATGTACTTTGTCATCATCACGACTGTTCCCTGTGGATACGATATTTAAAACCTCCGGGTAAAATGTGACACTGGTATGATATCTGTGCGCTTACGGATAATCTTACTTAAATCTTATTTAAAGGAGTGTGGTTAATTTATACCAACAGCGGCTGTAGTGGCTTGGCAGCGGCGGCACGGCTTGTCGGCAGGGCCGCGGTGCCTCAAGTGTCAAATTGGGGTATGGATCGTCGATTGACGTCCCTGGGTTCATATTGGGTTTGCCGGCGACGACCATAGGCCACGGCGGCGTGTGCAGCGTGTCTGGTGCCCGTGGCGGGGCTTCGGCGAGGCCGTGTGCACGCGGTCATGGCTTTGGGAAGGTGGCTCGGCTTCTTACTGCACACTGCTGAGTTCGGGAGGTCACGGTGAAGCCACGCGGGGCATCGTCGCGGTGCGTGGTGGCCGTAGTGGTCCAGAAAATGCACGGCATGGCGGCGCCCACAGGAATGCCAGCGTGGGTGCGGTTGGTGGGGTAGGCGTGCCCGAGGGTATTCTCCACAGTCTAGCGTGCGTGCGGAGTGTTTAGCGGCGAGGCGGGCTCGGTTCCGACGTGTCTAGTCCTTTCCGGGGCTTCGTGTGCACGGAACGGCGGCTCATCACGGTTTGGGGTGCTCGCGGCGGCGGCATGGCGGCCTTGTGTTTCCAGTGGCATGGTAGGGGCTCCATTTTGGCCTGGGCTAGACGACGCCGTGCAAGTGCGTGTGCACGTGTTCTTGAGCCGGAGAGGGCTCTGGCCTCCGCGCTACGGTGGTGGAGCACCATGGCCGGCGTTGGTCAATGTTGGAAGAGCGGCGGCAGAGCTCACCTTGGTGGCGGGGACGAAAGGCTAGTGGCGCAGTGGTGTGGTGGAGCAGTGTCGAGTTTGTGCTATACCATGCAGAGCTGCTACGCCGGTTCGGCACGTCGCCCTGGCTCCGGCGGCTTGGCACAGCTCCGGCGAAGGTCCGGCATCTCCCTCCTCCTTGCTGCTCCCTTCCCTTCTCTTCCTCTTGGCTCGGCAGGACTTGGTGAAGGCCACCGAGCGGCGGCGAGTGGCTAGGGAACCCTAGAGCTCTCGGGTGGTATTTATAGGGGATTGAAGCCTCCCATGGCGGGTGGCGGACGGTGATCATGTCACCCAATCGATCAAACGGTCCGCAATTGGTGCGCTGGTTGTTGTTGAGCGCGGCGGCCCCATTTGGCAGCGTCTGCGGCGATTTTGATTGGAATCCAAGGAAGCGAGTGGGAGGGCAGGGCACGGCAGTGGCAGCAGCGTGCTGTGGGCTCGCGTGGTGGTGCAGGGTCACGCAATTTGCGTGACCACGGGTCCCGCGGGTCAGTGAAGGGAAGGCGGAACAGCGCGGGTGTTGACGCCGAATTGATACCGGATCACACACCAGCTAGGGCTTTAGACGCCCGGGTCGCCATGGACCGAAGAACGCAGCGGGTAACCAACACGCTTTCGCAGTGAAGAGCGGAGAGGTTTACGAGCAAACCACGAAAGGGTAACCAATCGTGCTTACGTGATGAAGAACGGCTAGTTTCCAGGCAAACAAGCAAAGGAACCGTCGAAGCTCTCGCCCGGGAGGGAACCCGTCAGGGCAAGGACGTCGCTGGGTTGCCCTAGGTCAGCCGGCAAGCCTAGGGCGCCATTCTTGGTCGCCTGGATCAAGGGATAAATAGCATGAGGTTGGAAAAGAGAGTAAAAGGGTTGTAGTAGATGTATTTTGACAATTGGATGATGGATCTCAATCAGCCATGATCTCCTTGTTTATATAGGAGGGGGTGGTCTTATCCTAGTAGGAAACATCTCCAAGGCCCAATCTCCAAGTTTTCCACGTCCAAAGATTACCCAAAACCGATTTAGGAACAAATCGGTTCGGGACGAGCACTACCGGTGGTACCGGTCAGGTTCCACCGGTAGTACCGGTAGTTTATTTTTGCGCCAAACTACACCAATCTCCGTCACCAACCGGTAGTACCGGTTCCGGACCGGTAGTACCAGTAGTTTATTTTTGCGCAACATCATCAGCCACCAGTAGTACCGATCTTCACGAACCGGTAGTACCGGTAGTACTTCGTGCAATCTTTTAGGGTGCACAACTCTTGCATCCGGATCCTAAATTGAACGTTCCATATATGTTTTTTGACTATCTCGACGAGAGGAACGCAATGGTGAAGTCCATTTTCACTTTTGACAACTTTACAAGATCTGGATATTTTTGAGGGTCAACATATGCCCCCCTGTTTTTAGGTGAATGACACATGAACCTGAAAATACAATTCAAAGCCAAATAGCAACGATACCCATCTCATCGGCTACCCGGTGACTAAGGGCGATGTATACATCGGCCATTTTTGTTCTAAGGGCGATACATGTATCGGCCATTGTTTAGAAAGCACTTTAGCTTCTTGCCAAACACTTGGAAAGTACTTTTTCAAGTATCTTCCGTTTATTGCTCTTGGGAGACTTTCACCTCGCAATGTCTCTAGCATATATGAATTTCCAAATATCACTTTGATCACTTTATAAGGACCTTCCCAGCTTGGTGACCATTTACCAAACTTATTGCTTTTCGATCCAATTGGTGTATAGTCTTCCAAACCAACTCTCCAACTTGGAAAGATTTGTTTCTCACCTTCTTATTGTATGCTTTGGCAACCCGAGCTTTGTCTTTCTCAATTTCCTTAAGAGCCTTTAATCTTTTATCTGTTACCTCATCGATATTGTCCATCATCAAATCATGATACATAATAGCAGAAAGATCATCTTGTTTAGCAAGCCTATATGCATCCAAGTTTACTTCAACGGGTAACACGGCCTCTTGACCATATACTAACTCAAAAGGAGTAACCTTTGTAGCACCATGCCTTGATATGCGATGGGCCCATAGAGCTTCAGACAAAACTTCAGGCCACCTTCTTGGATTATCCTCAATCTTCTTCTTAATGAGCTTGATCAAAGTCTTATTGCTAGATTCAGCTTGACCATCAACAAAGGAGTCCTCCAATCTCCTGAATCAGTCACATCATCACTAGGAATCATATTAGACCGATTCAGATCTTGATCAAGCGAAATATCCGAGCCAACTCCAGAAAGTTGGCTAGTCCGACTGGACCAGTCAGTTTAGCTGGTTGGGCCGCCTGGCTGATTGCTAGAATCGGCTTAGCCGGTTCCAAGTGTACCTACACAAAAAAAATTCCAAATCCTAATGCATCGGTCTTTCTTGAATATGAAAATTAGGTCCACTAACATCAAAGCCCGATGCTTGTTGAGCTAACATGTTGGCCATATAATTTGCATGTCTCGAAATATGCCGAATTTGAAATTTGGCAAATGAAACAATGATATCAAGGCACTCATCAAAGTACACACTATGTGATTCTTTAAAACACCAAAACATAGCAGTAGCTTACTGCATCATTAGTAAAGAACCACCACAGGCTTCAACATGTCATACTTCAAGCATTGCAACATGGCCAGACCGAATAAGAAAACTGCATATTCGGCCTGAAGTTTGGTGTAAATGTTGGCTTGATGTCTCAAATAGCATAATTATGAGAAATAATGATCATGCCAACGTATTGACCCTTTTTGTAAGCCAATTAATCATATGACATGTTCATAAAGTAAAATACATATATCATGCCCCCCGGGCCTTAAAGCCATCAAAGTAGATTTCATGGGAGCTTTTCTAGTAGCACGATGATTGTAAGCATTCATTGGCTATGTTTTATGCTAAGGGCGATAGCAAAGTATCGGCCATATGAGTCCATTCACATGCGTGTGCATAGCCAAAATAAAATATTTCGGCTTTTGATCATTGATAGGCATAATAATTTGCCAACCCTCCATAATATAAAGATCCACACCAAGGATCAAAATAAGGAGCTGAGGGATGACTATACATACCATGAGATGAATTCCACATAAACATAGGCAGAGAAGATGGATGATGCAAAGACCAAAGATTTTGATGATTTGGTACAAATCTCAAACTTTGCAATTGTTTCTTGACTCTTTTTCTCTCTTTTATCTTCATCGCACCTCTTGCTTGAGCACCATCCTTTTGACTTTGAATTCTTCCTTTAGGAATCCACGCTAAGCCTCTTTCTTCTAACTTCTCTGCACTAAGTTTTTCTAACTTCTTTTCTTGCTATTTTTGTAAACCGGTTGAACATCTCAGTTTTGTTTCAATTTTGGACAACGGCAATTCTTTCTTATTTTTAGGCACACTCACCTTTCTTTGTTCAGATTTGGCATCTAGAATATCAATAGATGATTCTCCCATATCTTTGCCATCAATAGCCTAATTTTTCAACAATGTAATCGGTTTTTCAATAGTTGAACTCAGATCTGAACATTTGTTCTTTCGGCCATCATACTTCACACGGTAAACTTCCTTTACCTCTTTCTTCTTTGGTTGAGCTCTAGACCAATTTTGATCAAAACGGTCTTTACAATGTGATGATCTCTCTGAGTATCTAGGAGCTACATACTGTACATATTGTGACCTAAAATATGATGGAACATGTGCCTCTTTATCAAACCAGCCACAAGATAAATAAGGATGAAAATATGCAGGTTGTGATCTATGAGGCATGGGAATTGGCTGCTCAAAAGGAGAATATGCTGCTGCGTGAGATCTATCTCCTTGTCAATTCTTCTCTTGAGACTTGCATTTTGGAGGCAATCTTGATGGCTGAACCTTCTTTGATCGATTGGCCATATTTGCTTCACCTATCTTCTTATATTTAGCTAGAAGCTCTTCGAAGCTAAGTTTCGGTCTTCTATCTTTTTGCCTGTCATGAGCTTTGCCTCCATTAGCCTTATGATCATCCTTCTTCTTCCTGTCCTGATAAACATACCCCAAAGAAGGATCCTGAGCCGATTCTCCTTGCTTAATTGGATCAATCGGCTTTTGCTCTAGCTGGAGAGATTTCACCTGCCCCCCAATGTCTTTTGAATTTATAGCGATATTGCTATCCTCTGAAACATATTTTATTTGCACTTCTTGGACAGCAACCTTGTCTTCACTTGAGGGTTCTACATCTCTCTCATGGGCACTTGAGCTTTGAGCTTTGAGTGAATCGGCAAATACAAGCCGATTCAAAATCTGTTCACCATCAAGACCAATTGAATCCAATTGGTCCACTTGTTGAGCTTCAAAAATCTCAATCGGCCTTTATCAATGGCCGATTGGACCGCACGACGAAACATATTGCAATTGCAAGTATTATGATCATAGGAATTATGCCACTTGCAATATGTAAGCTCTTCTAAGTTTTGAACTGATGGCAAAGCATTGTGATCAATGATTCTAATAAAATTATTCTTTAGCAAGATATCAAAGACATGATCACAAAAAGTAAAGTCAAAGGTGTACTTTGATTTCTTCAACCGATTCTTTTGTGGAGTCGGTTTTAAAGCCAGACAAACGAAGGGATCAGATTTAACATCAATCCATTTGGTCACATCTTTGCAAACACTTTTAGGAATTTTTAGTTTTGATAAATCAACACCATTGGCCTTACCATATGGTATAATGTGTTGGCCGATAGAATCTAAATTTATCTTACTTTCACCAAATATAATGCTATTCCAAATCGGTCTTTTACAACTATTAATAAGGTTATCTCTAGTAGATGCAGAAATTGAAATAGCACGATCGGATTGGAATTTAAGCAAAATATTTGTATTTTGTATCTAGTTGATCATTTTAGAGAAGTGTACGTCCTTGATTTGTATAATGTTGCTCTTCAACTCCAAAGAACGATCAACAACAAGTACCGAATCATTCAAAGATGCATCGGCGGCTGTAGAAACCGAAGAAGTTGGCTAGGCCGACTTGGGCACTAGCAGCAGGTGGAGTCGGCCTAGCCGACCCGAGGCAAGCACCAGAGGCAATCGACCTGGCCGACTGAGGAGTCAGCCTAGCCGATTCAGAGCAGGCTGCAAAGGCAATCGGTCTAGCCGACTGGGTAGTTGACTTAGCCGATTTGGAACAAGCAGGCAGCCCTCCCTTCTTGCTTGTAGGGGCTTGATTTTTATCAATGATGTGATAATCACTAGATAAGCACACTACCCCTTTAGCTCCTGAAAAGTCAAGTCTAGCTGGTTTCTTGTGTTTCTCATGCTTTTCTATAGCAAGACTTGCTTTCATGTCTACTAATAATTCAATTTTAGCCGATGACTTAGTGATCGGCTTTTTCATATTGACCTTTCCAAAATAATCATAGAATTGCTCCTCTAATTTGGACCATGAACCAACAGTACATCGAGGCAAAGATGTAAACCATGCAAAGGCAATACCGGTGAGGGATAAAGGAAAATTTCTTATTCTTATGTATTCTTCTTTACCGAAATCACCTAATTGTGAGAGATATATACTAATATGTTCTATAGCAGTTTTACCATCTTTACCACTAAACTCATAAAAATCAGGTACCCACCAACCATCAGGATCTCTTAAGTAATCATAACACAACGGATATGATCTATGATAAGCGGGCACCTTCCATTTAGAGGAGCCATATAGATTTCTAGCATGGGCTAAATCTTCATTGATTCGGCTAGATTTGAGAGCAACATATGAAGCCGAATCATGATCGTTAGCATGTACGCCCATTGCTTTATTGATTTGGCTACAATTATTAGCAACTTGTGAAGCCGAATTATGAGTTTTAGCACTCGAATGTCTTGCTAAAAATCCACTAATTCGGCTAGAGCTAGAAGTAGCATATAAAGCCGAATCGTGAGCATTGATTCCTGCATAAGACACTGAACTTGTATTGATTCGACTATGGTTACTAGTAACATGTCAAGCCGAATCATGAGCACTTGCACTTAAATACCTTAATGAATTAATTCGGCTTGAGTATGAAGTAACATTTGAAGCCGAATTATGAATAGAAGCATCGGTATATGGTGCTGAATTTTGAGAGCAATTGGCTAGGTAATTATCATTGTTATAGCCAATTGTCTTGTTCATCGGCATGTCATGTGGTTGAACTATATATTGTGAACTTATAGCCGATGAATAAGAATTTACATGTTGTATGTTGCTAGATGCATTCAGACTCAAAGAATTCATAGTTGGCATCGACTCTTGAATATAATGAGAACCATTAACAACATAAGAATTAGCCGATGCAACATGTCTACTATTATCATGACTAGCAACACCAACATGAGAGTTCATAGAACTTGCAAAATAATTATTAGAATCATAAGACGTATTTGCAAGCTATACCTTGGGGTGATTGTAGTAATATTGTGATGCAACACCTTGGTACTCCATGATTTAGAATTTGACCATCTTGCTGAAATTTCTAAAAAACAAGTGCAACTCGTTGCAAAATAGCAAGCAAGATAACAAGGGGTCACAACCAGATGCAATCTGCCTTTTGGGCCAGATGCAATGGTAATGGCGAGCACAAAAAAGATAGATTGAAATCAATGGATAGGCTAGGTCAGAGAGATCGGCTATATGAGATAGCCGAACCAATCTTCCCCAGCGAAGTCGCCAAAAAGTGTGTTGACGCCGAATTGATCCCGGATCACACACCAGCTAGGGCTTTAGACGCCCGGGTCCCCACGGACCAAAGAACGCAGCGGGTAACCAACACGCTTTCACGGTGAAGAACGGAGAGGTTTACGAGCAAACCACCAAAGGGTAACCAATCGCGCTTATGTGACGAAGAACGGCTAGTTTCCAGGCAAACTAGCAAAGGAACCATCGAAGCTCTCGCCCGGGAGGGACCCCGTCAGGGCAAGGACGTCGTCGGGTTGCCCTAGGTCGGCTGGCAAGCCTAGGGCGCCATCTTTGGTCGCCTGGATCAAGGGATGAACAGCATAAGGTTGGAAAATAGAGTAAAAGGGTTGTAGTAGATGTATTTTGACGATTGAATGATGGATCTCAATCGGCCATGATCTCCTTGTTTATATAGGAGGGGGTGGTCTTATCCCAGTAGGAAACATCTCCAAGGCCCAATCTCCAAGTTTCCCACGTCCAAAGATTACCCAAAACCGATTTAGGAACAAATCGGTTCGGGACGAGCACTACCGGTGGTACCGGTCAGGTTCCACCGGTAGTACGGTCTCTAGCGGTAGTACCGGTGGAAGACCGGTAGTACCGGTAGTTCATTTTTGCGCCAAACTACACCAATCTCCGTCACCCACTAGTAGTACCGGTTCCGGACCGGTAGTACCGGTAGTTCATTTTTGCGCAATAGCATCAGCCACTAGTAGTACCGATCTTCACGGACCGATAGTACCGGTAGTACTTCTGCAATCTTCTAGGGTGCACAACTCTTGCATCCGGATCCTAAATTAAACGTTCTATATATGTTTTTTGACTATCTCGATGAGAGGAACGCAATGGTGAAGTCCATTTTCACTTTTGACAATTTTACAAGATCTGGACATTTTTGAGTGTCAACAGCGGGCGTCGTGGTAGGCTAGCGTGGCGTTCGCGATGCGCTGGCGTCGTGCATCGTCTAGCGGGGAGGCATCATCCGGAGGTTGAAGAAGGATGGGGGACGCCGATAGGTGGGCCCTGTTCGTCAGTGTCACGAGTGGAAACGGGTTTGGCTCGGGGTGCCTCTCCAGCGCGTGCGTGGGCGGGCTACTGCGTTCTTGCCGCAGCAGGCGCACGGCCTGGTGGGCCGGCCCATGCGACGCCGCGATGAAATGGGAGGGAGGGGCAGTGGTGGCGGTCCTGGTGGGCCGATTGGGCTGCTTAGGTTGCTCGGGCTTCTTCCCTTTTCCATTTTCTTTTATATTTTCCATTCCTTTTCTATTCTAATTTCCTCCCTTAATTAATAGTGCTTAATCATGGTTAGTTTGGATATTTGTGGTGGCATATATATTTATACTATTAATAGATATTATTATCTACATATGTAGTGTAGGTTTAATTAGGTTAAATAATTAATGATCCTTCATTAATTATTTATATGTATTATATTTAGTTATTCTTAGCACATCATAAAATCCAAGCAAAAGCCAAATCATACAGCTTCATGTTTGTACAAATATTTATAATAATAAAAGCAAGGTCCATTTCACATGTGATAATAACAAATGTAGAAATATAGACATGCATATGATAATGGAAAAGTCCTATTTGGGTCCTTTATAGTGCAAGCTAGGGTTGGTTTGCTAAATGTCATACAACATTACATGGAGTATTTCAGGAAAAATTTTGTAGTTGGCATTTTTGTGTTGTGTAAAATTTTGGGTTGTTACACATACCCTAAAGGATGGCAACCTCATTCTGCATGGATCAGACTTTGACAGCAGCAGGACCATCACTGATCTTCCAGTTGACCCCACCCCAGCCAGGAACCCAAAACTGAGGTCCATCATTGTTGTAACTGGACCCTCTGCCCCAATGGAGCCTGAGCTATCACCTAAAGTGCAGCGTAAGCTTTTCGCTTAGGTACTCCTTTCACTTCTCCCTAAATCCCCCAATTTATCATTTTCCTACTCCTTTTTAACCTTATGTGACATTGATCCTGATCATGAAGTACCCACATTCTTTGCTAAGGCTAAAGACCTTGCCCATCTTCCCTACCTAATGCCC
Organism: Chrysopogon serrulatus; assembly: GCA_015844335.1. NCBI lineage: Eukaryota > Viridiplantae > Streptophyta > Magnoliopsida > Poales > Poaceae > Chrysopogon > Chrysopogon serrulatus. The sequence goes on from JADLZL010007415.1 coordinate 210,500, forward strand.
CCACAGATTGATGATCTCGCAGATGAGAACACCATGGTTGAAATTTTGGAGGAAGATGATGATGTGGTGGAAATTCTGCAACCAAACCAGTTCCCTGCAAGAAAGAAAAGGAATAAGAAGCTCTAGAAACCGCTCCCTGAAGAGTTCCTTAGGCACAGCAAGAGACAAGCCTAGAAGTCTGGTGGCTACAAAGGAAAGTCAGCAATGGATGTTCTGAATCCCAAGCCTCTCAAGGTCATCCCACCTCCTCCAGCACCTGCACCTCACCTCAACCAGGAGATTGTGGAAGGCATTGCAACTGGCTTCCTGCAGATTCGTCCTATGGAAGTTTCTGATGCCCTCCTCTTGAAAGACATCAATGATGATGAAGCCTAAGTCAAGTGATGGTCTGTGGGCACAAATGGAACATGTGTCGTTATCTGCAAGTAGCCTGCCTCCCTTTCGATGTGTATCGCCTTCATGCATGCAGAATAAATGTATAGTTCTTTGTAGGAGGCTACTTGTTTACTTTTGCTTTTGTGTCGGTTTGTTTGCTAAATGGATAATCAGTTTGGGATCCTTGAACTATTTATTGTTGGTATTTTTTATGCACAATTAAAATATGAAGGATTCCACAAGCGCATAGAAAACTATTGTAGCATTTTACCAGGAGTATTCTAGGTATCGTTATTTATATTTTACCACGAAAAATAATGGATAAAGACATTGATAGTTCACCATCATGTATCTACTAACTTAATACACCAACTAGACTATAGTAAGGGTAAATGATAGATAATAGGAATTATGCATATATGACACAGACACACCAGAGAATTCTATGATAAGAGAGTAGATAGCTAAAGTGAGAGGACAACGGGAGAGTTCAAGGTTCCTAAATACTTCTCTATTACTAGGGTTCTATAATAACTGATTCATGGTAGATATAGCAATCACACAATAGCACTTTGGAGCAGCAGTACCTTTCCAACTCTCGAATAAGACTGGGAAGAAGGTAATTAGGGAAGGCTGCCAAAAGCTCTACGAAACACCAACTCCGACATGATGGAATATGAAGGCCTAACAGAGTTGTCACCTCTAGGGCTACCACAACTAACCGTAGGAATTGGGCGTAACCTCAGGTAACCTATAGCCTAGACTCCATGTCTACACTATCGATTACTACCCTAGTCACAGCTAATAACTAGAGCACCTAATACAGGCGGAGATCCTATGCTAAAGTATAACAACTATACTAGCCAATCAAATGTAATGCATAAAAGTAAATAGAGAAGATAAAATATATTAAAGCATAAGTCTTACAAGAATAGATACAAAGATATACCAAAACTCTGAAGACTCCTCCGAAGACTCCTCCGGAACCCGGGCGTAGCGCCGCTCTCCCTAACTCTCAACTAGAACTAATCTACTATATTGGAAAGTCTAGCTCTAATTCTCTAGAGGTGAGAGGTCATCCATTCGAGGGACACCTCTACATCTCTATAATAATATGGTGCCCCTAGGGAGGGGGGTCTGGCCCTATATTTATATCCCGATGGGATGCACGACAGCCGTTTGATCAAACCGACTTAAGGTACGGTGGAGATGCATCCTTGAAGGCGGTGGAGGAAGATTCCAGAAGACGGAGGCGAGAGGCTTCAGGGGGGTGCCAGCCGGCCCAAGAGGAGATGCCGGGCGGCCTGGGCCCAAGCCCAATCGGGCCCAGCTTCATTTGTGTGTTTTTTTGTTCCTTTTAGGGCCCAATGGCACATGTTTCGATCTGGAGTTGATATCTCTTGATTCTGGGCTCCGAATATAGCAAATGATATATCCGTTTTGATCGTCTCGACGAGCCCGTTGCAATGGTGCAGTCCAATTCCTTATTTGAGATACTTTTATTTAATGGAAAATTGCATACTCCGGCAACACAAGTGAGAACACCAAAACTTGTGGAACTCGTTAGAATCAAAACCTACAACTATGCTTTGTAATCCATTTTATATCATTTCATGCAATAGTTGATAATTATATTTGGTGTTTAATGACCGTCAACATTTACTGTGTTTCTACTACTCTGATGTGCTGAAGTCAGTCTTAGTTATCTGGCTGTGTTTTTCTGCTGTGCCTTCTATCTACTTTGCTGTTATGAGATGAATGTACCTGGAAGTTACATGCTGACACCTAGAATGTTAGCCATCAATCCAAAACCCCACAAAAGTTTTCCCAATGGATAGTAACAGAAACATCAAAATTCTAGTTTGGAATATAGGGGCATCAACTCCTAAGAGAAATGGGACGCCATCAGAGCGAAAATTACCGAATCTGCATGTCATATCATCTGCATTCAAGAAACAAAAAGAGAACATTTTCATAGTTTTTATCTGAAGAAATTTTGTCCAAGGCAACTGGACAAATTTCATTTTTTTCCCCTCAGTTGGTGCTGCTGGTGGTCTTATCACAATTTGGAATAGTAGTTTCCTCTCAGGGTCCTTGGTTCAAGCTAACAGCTAGCTATAACCACCAAATTCCATTGCAGCCTAACCAACAGCTCCTTCCATTTCTCAAATGTTTATGGTCCCTCTTCATCAGAAAACAAAATTGGCTTTGTCACTTGGCTGCTTAATCTGAACAGATCTGAATTTGAGGACTGGGTTCTTGCTGGAGACTTTAACCTTTCTGTAAGCGGTGATGACGTAAATAAACCGGGGAGGCAATTTATTGATATGCAAATGTTTAATGACCTCATCATTGATCTAGATTTCACAAGTGTCCCCTTTAGTGGCCAAAGATACATGTGGAGCAACATGCAGGTTGAACCACTTCTAGTCAAACTAGATTGGGTCCTCACATCTGCTTCCTGGAATCTGAGTTACCCAGCAACTCAAGTCCAGACCCTGTCAAGACCCATTTCTGATCATGTCCCCTATGTTATCAACATTGGCACTAAAATCCCAAAAGGCTCTACCTTCAGATTTGAAAACATTTGGATTGAACATAGTGACTTCCTTCAAGTAGTAGATCTACACTGGTGCAACTCATCTTTTTATGCCAACTCAACAAGAAATATGGCACAGAAATTAAAACAGGTCAGACATGGTCTAAGAACTTGGAGTAGACAATTCTCCAACCTAGGGAAACTCATCAACAACTGCAACTGGGTACTCAGCCTTCTGGATGGCTTAGAGGAGCAAAGGCCTTTATCTGTTCTTGAATTGATCTTGAGAAGCTTGACCAAAAGGCACCTTGCAAGTCTTTTAGAAAAGAAAAGGACTTATTGGAAGCAAAGAAACACTGTCAGGTGGGTAAAATTTGGTGATGAAAACACAAGTTTTTTTCAGTCAATGGCCACTCATAGCCACAGAAGGAATTTCATTGTATCCCTAATGGGACCAAACAACTCTCTGTTAATTGACCATGATCAGAAAACAAATCACATTTTTGAAGCTTTCAAAAATAGACTAGGGGAAAGTGAATACATGGGCACTGCCTATGACCTGAGCAGCCTCTTAACCTCCTTTGACCTGGAGAATCTAAGCAGTGATTTCAGCCTAGAAGAAATCAACACTGTCATTAAGTCCATCCCCAATGACCATGCCCCTGGACCTGATGGATTTAATGGTCTCTTCATCAAGAAGTGTTGGCATATCATCAAGAATGATTTTCTAAGATTTCTCTCTAATTTCCATAGTGGGGACTTGGATTTAAGAGCTATCAACAATTCTCATATTGCTCTTATTCCTAAAAAGGACAATCCAATAGCTGTAGATGACTATAGACCTATCTCTCTCCTGAATTACACCCTTAAGGTTATCACAAAAATACTATCTCTGAGACTGCAAACAGTGATGCCCTCTCTCATTCATGAGAATCAATATGGTTTTATCAAGGGCAGGACCATTCAAGATTGTCTGGCATGGGCATACCAATTCCTCCACCTCTGTCACCATTCTAAAAGAAAAGTGATCATTATCAAATTGGATTTTGAGAAGGCTTTTGATAAAGTTAACCATCCCTTTATCTTAGAAATTCTAAAGCATAAGGGCTTCTCAATAAAGTGGATTAATTGGATAGCATCTCTTCTGGGCAGTGCAACATCCTCAGTAATTCTCAATGGCATCCCTAGGAGGGACTTTGTATGTAAAAGGGGTGTAAGACAGGGGGAACCTTTATCCCTCCTCCTTTTTGTGTTGGCTGCAGACTTCCTTCAAACCATCATAAATAAAGCCTGGAGCCTTGGAGTTTTAAAACATCCTCTATCTAAGGAATTTGGAGGGGATTATCCCATTATCCAATATGCAGATGACATTCTGATCATCCTACCTGCTGATAGTAGCACTATTTTCAAACTGAAGGGACTCCTCAGGACTTTCTCTGACAGCTCTGGACTCAAAGTGAACTTTCAGAAATCCTGTCTAATCCCCATCAATCTAAATGATGCTGAAACCCAACTTTTAGCCAACACATTTGGTTGCAAGATTGGTGAAATGCCTTTCACTCACCTTGGCCTTCCTCTGGGTACTACTAGACCTTCTGTCCAGGAATTCACCCCCCTCCTCAACAAAATTTAAAGAAGATTAGGAGGCATCAGTAATATGCTTTCCTATCAGGGCAGATTGATTTTGGTAAACTCAGTTTTTTCAGCACTTCCCACCTTCTACATGTGCAGCCTCATGATCCCACCACAAGTGGTTAAATAGATCAACAAATACAGAAAGCATTGTCTTTGGAGTGGGGGTGATATTCATAAAAAGGGCACCTGTCTAGCAGCCTGGGATACTGCTTGTATGCCCAAGGATGAAGGTGGCTTGGGCATCATTGATATCAAATCTCAAAATTCAGCTCTTCTGCTTAAATACCTGGATAAGTTTTACAACCATGCTAATACCCCTTGGGTCAAGCTCACCTGGGAGAAGTCTTATAAAAATGGATATATATACCTCCACATGCCAAAAGTCCAACTGGATCCTTTTGGTGGAAAGATCTTTTAAAGCTAACTGGAACCTTCAGAAACATCACGGTATGCTCTCCCACGAAAGGAAACTCGATTATGCTGTGGGATGACCTTTGGTCTACATCCCTGATGAGGAACACTTTCCCTGAATTATACAACTTTACCAGAAAGCCAAAACATTCAATTCAGTTTTTTCTGGAAAAGAATCTAGAGACCATCTTCTACATGCCACTGTCTCAGGCCAAGTTATTAGGATCGGACCGGAGATCGAACCGGCGAGGCCGTCGGTTCGATGGTTCATTGGTCCAACCGTTTTAGAACCGGTTGAACCTTAATTGAACCGCCACAAATACTCTGAACCGGTATATATATATATATAAAAAATTAATAATTGACAGATGATAAACGACACAAATTTAATTGTACCACGACAAGGTTCATCTTCACAACACAACCTTGCACTTGCAGGTTCTTTAATACAAAATATGAAGGGCGCAACATACTGACTTGCTAAAAGTTCCATACAAGTTCGTGCTAAAAAGATACAAAGTTACAGACACACAACAAACACATGGTAGATGGTACTCAATAAAAATTCAGGGGATCCCATTCTTCTTCAGGTGCCAAATCAGAAGTTACAGACACACAACAAACCCGGCACTCAGTTTGCCAAATATTCAGATCCACAGTTTCCTAATATCTTTAACTACATAGCAGTCAAAAGACTCGATTCACGGTACTCAGTAGCTAGTAGTGGTAGTGCTGGAAAAGATAAGCTCACCATTAACCATGTCGTCGAGCAGTGGATGGAGCTTGAAGATGAAGCACAACAGCAGCACAGCAACTGAGCAGCAGCCTGCACCGGTAGCCACTGAGATCTGGTCAGTGGTCAGTCCTGTCGAAGAGGCTCGAAGCTTTGGAGCAAAGAAGCAAATAGCACGCAGCACTGCAGCAGTACAGCACCGCAGGTTGCAGGAGTCACCTTGTGCACTGCCGGCTGGAGTCCGCAGCTGCGCTCGCGGCCTGCCCCCGTCGGACGCCTCCGCCTTCGCCGGACGTCTCCGCCTCCGCCAGCTACGCGAGCTCCGGCCATTCGCCTGCACGCGACGCCGGCCGGAGTGGAGCTTCACGGTCGCGCGCCGGTGCTGCACCGAGTGGATCGGAGAACGGAGCAGAGCCGCCGCCGCCGCCGCCGCACACACGAGCCCAGAGAGCGCGGAAAGTCGACGAAAAGTGAAATTTTTCCCTCGCTTCTGTATTCAGCCGTGAAAACAACCCTAAAAGGACCCAATTTGACCAAATTCCAATAGTGCCCCTAAGTAGATAAGGTCGTCCTCAGTTTACCAAGGGGCAAATTTAGGAAAAATCAAAACTTTACCGGTTCGCATGGAACCGCCCGGTTCACCGGTTTGACAAAAAACCGGCCGGTTCAACCGGTTTATAGCGGTTCGATTGCATGGACGGTCTTTTAACCGAACCGGACCGGTGGAGGCTCTGGTTCGGTCTTTTACCGGTCGAACCGCCGGTCCGGTCCGGTTCGCATAACTGGGGTCTCAGGAAGCCTCATGCAGCTGAACGATCTCAATGATGTTATCCAACAAGTAAACTGGAATCAGAAACAGAATGATAGTTGGGCATATAAATGGGGAAATCTGAATTTTTCAGCTTCTAAAGCATACAAAGAAATCACTGGAACCCATGAAGCCTCACCTCTCTTCAAATGGCTTTGGAAGTCTGGAAATCTAGGCAAGCACAAGTTCTTCTTCTGGCTTTTACTCATCGACGGACTCAATACCAGGAACCTCGTCAAGAGGAAAAATATGGAACTAGGTAATTACAACTGTGTCTTCTGCAACACTGAAGAAGAAACTTGTTTTCACCTATTCTTCACCTGTCCGTTCAGTGCTCAGTGTTGGAATCTGATTAACATCCACTGGGATTACTCCCTCCAGCCCTTGGACATGTTCTGCAGAGCCAGAAACTCTTTTAACAGCTCAATTTTCAAAGAACTTGTGATCACAGCATGCTGGATTATTTGGACCACTAGGAATGGGATTATTTTTTATGCCAAGGGGTTCTCTCTGGATCAATGGAAATTAGCTTTCAAGAATGAACTTGGATTGGTGTGTATCAAAGTCCAAGGAAAATTTAGCTGTAGCTCTCTCCACATGGCTTGAGAATTTCTCCTAGTTGTTTTATTTTTCTCTTGTTGAGCACTGAGTGCTTTGTAATTTTTGTACTTGTACATTTCCTTAATGAAAATATAAAAATATAGGTAGGGGCCTCCCCTGCCGATTCCCTCAAAAAAAAGTTGTCTTGAGGCATCATCGGTGAAGTGTTCCATCTGCAAAGATCTTGTCTCTGGAGGATCTGTCCAGCTATTGGTTATTGGGCAAGGGGCCCCCCTCAGTTAACCATTTTCATGTTTGCAGAGGGTGGGCCTTATGGACCTGCAGAAACAAGCTGGCTATCAAAAAGCAGTTCCGCAAGACTCCTTCTGATGTGATTTACACTGCTCTATCCTAGCTGCAGAAATGGGGCTTCAAGCTTAAGGATAAGGACCAAGAGCTCTAACCCAGATGAAAACCTCCATTCTGAGCTGGCTCAAGGAATTCAAGCCTAGCAATATTCTGCTGTCCGATGTTTACGAAATTTAGACTTTGCTAGGTGCTATGACTGAAGTGTTTTTTTTTGTACTTTCTGTTCGAACTGGTATCCCCAAGTTTTGTATTCTATACTCTGTTGCTTTCTATAAAAGCAGAGGTATCCTCGTTTTTTTTTAAAAAAAAAAAGAAGAGCATTTAATTAGGCCAAGCATGAAAATACTATATGAACTACCGTGTTAATATCCTCAGTGAACAGGTATTACGTAGCATTTTCATCCAAGATTATGAATAAAGTATAGTAGAATGGAGGGAGCAAGAAACAAGTATGCATTGAAGTTGTGATTAAAAAGCCAAAACAACCTATAAATTGGCAATGGCTGATTCTCTTTATTCCAATAAACATGGACAAGTTTATAGCTAGCACGTTGACTATGTTATTGGAGTTGCCATAGATGTATTATGCGGTTAAACTAGGCAGGATCTTTAGTTCTATTCACTTCGCTTCTGAAACTGAAACCAGTAGTTGCATGCCATGCTGGCAAACGATTTGGATTTTAACAATCTTTTAGCCCACTCAAGGACCCATATGCCATAACTTCCAGATAGTTGACAGTAGACACATGTATATATGCATAGCTTCATCTCACTTTTACGAAGGCATCAGATGAGGAAAATAAAACTATGATAAAAGGGTTACTATATGAGAAACACTGGCACTTCAACAGTAACAAATTCGTATACACAACAATGGTACCAGAGAATATCCTATGACCTTTGAAATTTAATCTAAGCAAAGTACGACGAGGAGGAAGATGTATCACGGAGCACCTGCATGTTCAAAGAGCGGAACTATTACAAAGAGCATAAGCTGTAGAGCAGTAGGAAAGGGAGAATGAAGGAGAAGATTTCAAGCTTGCCTCCAGTTCGTCTTCAGTGAATGCGTCCTTCTGGATGCTCCATGTGTCAGCATGGGTGCGCTTAAATTCTGCAACAGCTTTCGTGACAGTTGATCTTATGGGGGAAGGCTCCTGGATGAAGCGAGCAAGTAGCGTGACGTGAGAAGGAAGCCAGCTGCAACAGACCACAAATCCACATGTCCAGTCAAGAGAATTGAAGTTGAACTCAAAATAATGTGGTGCCTATAGTGCAAAAATCTACAGTATCAACCACGTATACAAGATGATTCCCTTGTACAAAGAGAAGCACCTACTTCCACAATGCATAGAGAACACAAAGGGTACCTAGGCATGTCGTATGGAACAGAAAGGACCGAAGCTGTCAAAGCAAGGACTGCACCATGGATGGTAGCAACAGAGGACTTCAAATTTCTGTAACCAGTAATAGAGGTATTAGCTTAATGACTGAAAAACAAATCAACGAGAAGAGAAAAGGTGACATTAGCCCATGACAACTTCAGAATTAGGAGAAAGTTTACCTTCTCCGTGCAACAAAAATACGCTGGGCTTGTGCATATGACCGTTCACGGAAATCCTTGGATAGATCTTCATCTATACCCTTCATTAAGCTTGCAAGAACACCAGCAGCATGCTCCCTAACCTGAATGTATAAGAAAAAAGTTCAAATGATTGACAAAACAATTACACTGCACAGCACTAATATGTATACTGATAGTACACACATTTTCATGATAGTGCAGTGATCAAATGAATGTGTATACTGATAGTATACATTTTGAGTAAGACACAGAATGGGAAAACAAACGTGTATAGGGTCATCAAATGAACATATACTTGCCTCAACTTGGTTGTCCACAAGTAAATTTTCTATTGTTTGCCAGATTTGTGATTTCTCTGAGCCAGAAAGTATGAATGTGTGCCTGTGACAAAGTTAATGTTGTGGATTCATTTCCATTAGCTGTTACCACTGAAAAATAAATCAGATACATAATACTAAAGTGACAATATTGCTTAAGGTCATAGAAATACTACAAATCTGTTAAGTACAAGCTATGTTTCTATTAGTCTTGCATCTCTGAAGTTCATCACTCACTTTCTTCATGTAGCTCTATTGCTATTGTCTTATGGTTTGTAAACTCCAGCACTATTTTTTGTTATGGAGATAATGGGAAAAGGTTACCCTTGTCCAAAAAAATGTTGGTCTTAGTGGGATTACAAGTAACAGTAAGTGATGGCACTTGCTCTATAATAAATGGAATGAAAACAGAGTGTGCATTGTAGCAAGGACAAATCTTGGCATTCAAAATTTACTATTAAGCTACAACCCTTTCATACTAAGCATCAAGGAAAGAAACATTAATTGTCGACCAAAACCATTGTCACAAATATAGTTACATTAGAAAAGAGAGTGACTTATCAAACCTGTAAGTAAAGGTCCTGAGATACGATAACAGTGCAGATCTGGTCCGCCAGTTAGGATCATTAACTAAAGAAAGAATAGATGTAATAGCAGTTTCAAGAAAAGGCCGATGTAGAATCCTCCATTTCAGCAACTCGAAAGCTGACTTAGCGAGCAATGATAAATCTTTATTTGATGTTTCCTGCAAAGACAAGGAATTTCCTCACCTTCATCAATTTTCATTGTCGGCCCCATAAGAGTCCTCTATATATATTACTATCATCCCTAAGGGACAACTCTTCCGAAATCTCTAAGGTTAGTAACAACAAAAAAACAATAAATTGAAGATGACATGAAAAGGCAAAAGAAAGCAAAAAAAAAGACCTTTCACTGCAAAATTAGCAAAAATTGGTTTACCTGTAGAGAGAGAATTGGGTACACGAGCCTAATAATAATGTCCAGTAGAACAGAAGATCTCCCAGACTTCAAAGATGCAATCATAAAATGAAAAATCTGCGAAGGAACAGAAAAGGGGAATATGTAAGCCAGAAATAAAGCATGTGGAAATGGCAACTTCGAACATGGACAAAGGCATAAACTAAGCACCGTTTCCATCCTTTTAGCATCAGCCTGCTCACTATCATCCATGCTATCTTCAGCCGAATCTGATGTTGACTCCAGTCGCTTAGATTGAGTACTGTTCTGTATACTTACAGCTAAATTATTAGCTCCATCTGTCAAACGTTCAGACCAATATTCATTTCCTGTTTGTTCAATCATGCTTACATCCCCACAAAGATCTTGCGGTGAACATCCAGTGCCAAATGACCCAGAAAGTCTCATATTTGAGGTTGTAACACACATGGCAATACCAATTGCTTCTCTTACCTGAACTCAAAACGTAAAAAGGCAAAAAGAATCACAAACAATATTGTTGCAGAGACAGTAACTATTTCCTTGCAGATAATAGGTTCCATTTAACATTGCTACCTTATAAAAGCTTCCTAAATGTATGAGGAAGATGGACAGTGACTGAATCTAAACATAACCGAGAAAATAAAGGGGAGCTGGTGGGCGTAAAGGTTAGTTCATTGCTTTTTTTACTGATAGGCAAGATGGACAGTGACTGATGGCGGTGGGAGCTATGTTGAGGAAGAATAAAACAGCAGCGATCGCGAGACAGGGGCCGTGCGGAGGGGTAGGAAGGGGAGGAAACACACGAGAGAGGGAAACAAATAAATATGCTCCTTAATTTCCAATCTTACAAGCAAGATATATCTAAGCCAGAAATAAAACTGAATCTAAACATAACCGAGAAAATAAAGGGGAGCTGGTGGGCGTGATGTGTGCGCGGCTGGATTGTAACCGCACCAAGCCACTTCCCTGCACTGGTTGCTGCCTGCGACGCCTGCTATAGGTACGCCCACACATGACAGAAACAGTAGGCAGCATAAGAGTAATTGAGCAGTTGGTTGATGATCTAGGAAGGCTGGCAGGTATACAACTGCCCTCTGTATGTGTATATATGTGTATGCATGTGTGGAATACAAGAGCAGCCTAACAGCTCAGCTGGTACCAGAGCCCAGTTGAAGAAGAGGCATGGCATCTACTCTTCCTCTCTCCCTATTTCCTAGTGAGGTGAGACACTACACTTTGTTCCTCTTCAATCCACAAGTGCAGACAATGGCCAGAGCATGATGAAGGAAGTCAGCAGCGACACCTTCCCACAGCTGACGTGCACCAACCATGAGGGCTGGAGCCTCTTCCTGAAAGTGAAGCTCGAGGCTTGCAGTCTATCGGAGCCAGTGGAGTTCAGCGATGTTAATGCTCAGGTGGGCAAAATGTGGTCAAACAAAAGGCAAGATTGGTGGCTCACGGTTTTGTCAAAAGGTGGTCAAACAAAAGGCAAGATTGGTGGCTCACGGTTTCGTCAAGCAGCCTGTCACCGATTGTGAAGAAGTAATCGCGCTTGTCACCTGCATGGAATCAGTGTGGCTGCGGCTAGCATTAGATGCCAAGGAGGGGTGGCCCATCCATCATATGGACGTAAAATTTGTTTCTTCAATAGGGATCTACATGAGGAGGTTGTCCGTGCGGCAGCGCCTGGGTTCATCGTTGCTGGAGAAGAATGGAAGGTGCTGCAGCTTCACAAAACACTCTACAGGCTGTCTCATGTACTGAAGTTCTTCTGTCTCATTTTTCAATAAAAAGGATATGGGGAAACATTGGGACATTTTCTATAACCAGCTAAAAGGTGTCGTTTTTTTTTTTTTTTTTTTTTTCCAGATTTGAGTGTTTTAGTTATTCATCCTTTTTAATCCATGGGGAGAATAGTTGTTGTACTTATCAAATATAGTTAAAACTGATTTATCAATTTGAAATGTACAGGAGTGTTGTCATGTACAGATGTCATGGTAACTTGCATCAGAGTACCGACACAAGTAACAAGTATTAACAATGCGCCCACCAGAAATAGCGTATGCTAACCATGTAGTATAAGCTAGATTCAGTTTATAGGTAATAAGCAAGGATGGCATGGGCTTGATCCAGTTTATAGGAACTGGGAACACAACAGATCATCTACACGGTCAAGCATCAGAACCTAGAGGTGGGAACTAAACTGTGATAACAATACTTTATAATAGTCAGTGAAAAAAAATGAGAGCAGTTCTAGGAAATGCTCTTCAGATGTGACTACCCTTTCTCTCTTCTTTAATACATACAAAGATATACAGCTCTTGTTCAAGATATACAGCTCTTGTTCAAGACAAAATATTCTTGAAATAAGAAGACTGAAATAAAAGGAATGTCAATTCATGCACACAATAGTGGGTTCATTTAGTTTACCTGAGCAGATGGATGGTTCATGCTGTCAAGTAGTTCATCAAGAATTTTAACATGGTATTGCTTCTCTGCTGGGGAAATTTTTGGTGGAGAAATTTCAATTAGAGCAACAGACAGAAAAGAATATCTCTTCGCAAGTACACTAGTTGCCATGGAATGAGGAAGAGGACTACATAAGCATTCTAATACTTTTTGCCTGAGAACAGGAGCACGAGTTCCAGCTCTTTCTTTTCCTGTAACAGCATATCGAATGCAAGCTGCCCATTCAGGAGCTGACTCCACAGATGGTGCTAACATAATCTTACGCAGCTGGACCATCAACCAGTTGTTCTCACACTCCAAATTCCCCGTGATATCAGAGTGCAGCATCCCAGCCATTGCTTCAGCAGCTACACATTGCCTTGATCTCTCTTTTGAAATTAAAAACTCTTCTAGTGTAGTCTGAAGAGAAGATATTACTGGCATTCCACATTGCTGTATAAGCCTTTTGAATATCCTAGCAAAACTGGAATAGAATGTGTGACCACTCACTAAAGAAATCCAACTAGGAGTACGTGGCCATGACGCAGAGAAATCAAAATAGAAATAAGTTATTGCTTTGTCAGATCCGCTTTGAAAAGATGATGCCCCATAACTCGCTTTTGATGAACCATCATTATCGGAAATAATATGGACATGAGATAAACTGTTCAACGTCTCATTCATGAATCCTTCCTCTCGGATTATCTCATTCAAAATCTCTTCTGTTGATGAAATATTGCAGTCTTCAGGGTGATCTACTGATTGCTTTGAATCTTGTGCAGATGCCTTGTGAGGTGATCCTTGCAATAATGTGTTCAAAGCAGATATAGCAAGCATTCTCGAGTGGGGCAGTTGACTCTTTAAATTTCTTAAGAAATGACCTACAAAAGGCATTTTGAACATTGGAGTTCGTGAAAACAAAAGCTATCAAAGATGGCTTTTAGAAACATGAATATTAGGGCATGATAGATAAAATTAACAAGAAGCTACAAAGAGGAAGGCATGAAGTCCATACCAGCAATTTTTGCAAGCATTTGGGAATATATGCCAGATTCACTTCTGGATGCCAAAATTAGCAACAGGAGTACTCTGTTGGCCATCAAATTGTACCTGAAATTACACGGCTACGAGTTTTAAGTACATATGTATGTTTATGACTACAAGATAGTAAAATTCAATTCAAGCAGCTGAGTCTATGATTGGCAGGGTCTTTTGCATCGATTTTGCCCCTCTAGGGATTGTACGAGTCATCTAGTCTCTTATCTTCTTAATCGAGAGAGATTACATTAAAGAAAGAAGTATCCCCTCCATTCCAAAATTCTAAGTCATTTTAGATTTGTCCTATTTCAAACTTTTCTAACTTTGACCAAATCAATTAGTCAATGAACAAAATATATACTGAAAAGAGACCTCAGTATGGAATCTGAAAGGAAAAGAATGGTAGAAAAATGAAATAGAAAAACTGTTTCAGCGTATATAAATTTATTACTAAATAACACAACCTGCCTGAGATGGATGAAGTTCAAGATAAATTTGAAAAGAGATCTCATTTAATGGCATGGACCATGGAGGAGGAATTGGGATATGATCAATTAGTCAATAACCAAACTATATGCTGAAAAGAGAGCTCGGGAACGGAAGTGAACAGCAGAAAAGTGAAATAGAAAGACTGGTTCAGCATATATAAATGGGAAAAAAAACCTTAAATTTTCAGATAGCAAAAAATGTAATTGCAATGTCTCTAGCGGTGTCAGTTTATGTTACCTCCAATGTAGTCCATTAGTCTCAAAGCCCAAACCATTAATTTGAGAAATTAGACTGAGAAATCCTGGCTTGTCAGCTTGATTTTCAGGATTTTTAAAGAAGCTCCTTGATATTCCAGAGAAACGTATATTATACATTACAAAGAGCTGTAAAGATCAAATTAAAGAAACTTCAGTGGCACACGTTAATTTTAGGATTTTATTTATTTTTTTTCTTTTATATAGAGATTGAGTTTTCTATCAAACAGTACCTCAGTAATAGCTTTCTGACACTTCAACGATTCATGATGAGAGCTACAGAAAAAAAAAAATGGAGTTAGTGACATACTGATCAGCTGCCCTGTTTCAAAAAAACAAGTAGCACACTTTTCTATCCCATGTTTATCAAATCCTGATTATTCTTATAACTGAAGTGAGATGTCCAATAAAAAATAGTGAATAGTAAAATTGAAAAAAAAAAAAAGCATGCGTATTAGAATTCTAAAGTATACCTTTCCAGAATTCCCATGATAAAGTTAGAGAGGGAAACAGAATCCTATATGGAACAATTATGTTAATACTATCCACATTAATGATTTAGCATAGACTTTAAAGCATGTAAGTTGTGAAATAACATACAGTGGTCAAGTGTCTTAAAACAGTCTGTGAGATCAGAATGCTGCAAGAACCAAGAACCACATGTTCAGGAGCTTTTGGGTCACGCAAATTTCCCGTAAGTGTGAGAACACAGCTAGAAATTAGAGAAGGCCAGCGCTTCAACAATTTTGTAAGCGATCTTCCAGCATACCTGCATAAGAAAAGGTACGCTGATCAGCAAACATATATAGTTTCTCAAATTCATGTGTTTAAAATGTTGATGGCAACACTCCAAGTAAAATATATATATATATATATATATATATATATATATAGAGAGAGAGAGAGAGAGAGCTTACGATCGAACAGTTTCATAGTTGTGTAGTGAGAGATCTAAGAGATCATTCATCAAATTAATCATGAGGACAGATGGTGAAACATCTGCATTCAATCTGTATCTGTGATATGATGATTGAGAACACCTCCATGTACTATGCAAGTTTGCTTTGTCTACAAGTGCCCATCTAGGTCTAATGGAAACAAAATAGAGAAAGTTAAACAACGGCCCATATATCAAGAATCAGAATCCACAATTGCTGATGTGCATACCTCTTTTTTCCTTGAGCATGAAATGGAACAATGAAGTTGCACGGAGGCTCAATTATGGAAGCAGATTCTAGTTTCCAAGCCTGAACATGGCTTGACCATTCTTGATATTCCAAGCTGCCTACACAGCAAACTGTCACACAAACAGCAATAATTACTCAGCTCGAGTCTTTGAGCCTAGTGAACATACCATAGTTTACCAAAGCATCAATGACACGCACAACAAGTGCTAGAAGAATACTGTCATCAGTTCTTTCCTTTAATAAGTACCTGTTGACAGAGTAATTGGTGAGACCAAATAGTAAATGTTAAGTGAAACTGTATGTATTAAGAACAAACGTTCACCTGCAAGCTATGTGCACAAATTCTGCAGCCTTTTCACGCATTTCTGAGCTTCCAACAGTGCTACCAGTAGATCCTGCTATGAAGAATGTAGACTCCACTTCCAGGGACCTCCCATCTTTATATGATGGGCGAATTTCTGGCAAGCAAGACATTACACCATGCAATGCAGAATGAATACGTAATAGGGTTATTTTTAGATGCTCCTTCTCATCTCCTGCTAAAAGAAAAACAAAACAATTATTAAATAGGCAACTACAAAAAGTAGAGCACAAATGCACAAAAAGATAATACATCGACATCAATATACTTGAACAGCCATGACTGTCTTTTTTCTTTTACACGTCACATTACAGGTGAGTAATCAAAATAGGTTGTTTCCATGGCCAGAACTAGCATATATACCTGTCTCAGAATGAACTTTTGTCTGACAAATAGTCAAAAGATCTTCTAAAGCTGACTGAAAATGAAATTGTAATAATTCATTTGCAAAAGAGAGTTCATCATGACTGGGATCATGCCACTTTGGAGGAAAATTAAGCATTTCGGCCTCCCTATCCTGATGAGCTTTTGAACATCCCCATGGTTCAATAATATTTCCAATAGGCTGACAAGTGAATGGCCTATACGAACAGGATACTATATTAGTTGGTGGGTAAACATGTTATAGATCAAATAAAGAAAACATCAAGCGTATGTTTTTGAGGGAAAAAAAAAGTGTACATGACGTAAACATACTTGTACTGATCAATTGGGTAATAAGAAACCAGATTTCCTAGCAGAGAGCGAAGGAGATGATCCCCAGCTCCATTAACCTAAACATTCCAAGAGAAAAGGAAATTCGTCAGCTAACATATAGTATAATATATGATGGGGCCATCGGGATACTAGCTGTTCAAATGTATGAAAAGAAAATGAAAAAAAAATATAACCTTCCATGAAGGGGCCTGGAATGCAGATGTTATTATGTGATTTAGTTCTTCCTTAAAATTGAGTAACATAGGGCCTGCATAACTGATGGATATGGCCAAAACCCTCAGATGGTAATCTATTGCTGTTTCCAGGGCAGGAGAAAGTGCAGCCTGCATGTCATTAGATGCAAGTGGTTGTACGTATGGAATAGTTCAAGTAATAGTGTAATAGACATTTTTACATCTGAGCAAACCTTTGTAGATGCTTTGTCTGCAACTACTCTTCCTACATAACCTGTGGTTGGAGTCCCCTCAAAGGATGACATGATAGTCTCTAAGATTGGTTTTACAAAGACTGAAGCCCCCTCAGGATATGAATGAACACAGGCACAACAAAGAAGCCCAACTTCTGAAGTAGCACCAGGGAGGATATTTGCATTAACGAACTTGGCAATTCTCTTCAGGGACTGTCAATTACAAAAAAAGGAAACGCATTTGTGGTGGGAAATTCAAGTCTAGGGGCAATGAAGTGTACTCCTTATTAATAAGGATGCCAATACCTGATCAAATAAGGGTTTTGATAACTTCCCTAGAAGAATTTCAAGCATACAAAAGTAATATGGGCTGTCCTCAACAAGAAAGGTCCCTGACATGAATGAGCTTTGGTAACCCTCATTACTGCATATCCAAATGGGATGCTGTTACCATATTCTGACAAGTATTTGAAAAGGTAGGAGAAAAAAATTTCAGGATGCGAGACTCTAGTGATCATTGCTTACATGGGACTACTTGATTCCAGATTCTGAAGCACAGAAAACAGCCGGGAGAAGAATTCATCTAGCCAGCTCGATAGAGCAGTAGATTGGAGGAATATAGGCACATCATCACTAACACCAACTGCAGCTAGCTATATACTCCTTTGGAGAGTTAGCAAAGTACTCTTTACCAGAAATTAGAATTGCAGATGACAAGGTAAAAGAAAATACTTACATTTGAAAATATAGAACCAATTAACTGCATTGTAGCAATAGTTTTAGGTGGATCATTGGCATCCATGCCAAGCAATGCATTTGAAAGGGAAGCGACAACAAGATCATTGAATGAATCAACAACACTGCTGTCATCAGACTGAGATGAACATAAAGAACATAGAAGAAGAGCACGTCCAGAAAATGCAACAGATGTGACAGCATTCTTTAACTGATGGGTAGCTGTAGTCTGTTAGAAAACAATTCAAATGTTAGCTTGTTTCTGAATATCTTAAGTATGCTCTTGAAAAGAGTCCAAATGAAAACTAAACAGATTGCAAGGCTCACATTGACCACAAAATCATCTATACAAAATGAAGGTCAGTGCATATTTCTGGTTAAACTTACTGTCTCTAAGGCTAGTTGGAAGTTTTTTGCAACAAACGGAAGCACGAGGGTTGGTTCAATATAAGACAGGATCGAAGTTGCAACAGAAACTGTTTCAGCAAGAGAATTATCCTTGCTGTACTGACCGCGATCCAGTAATTTCAAGATAACTTTGACAAAAACAGACCTTTCTTCCTTTCCCAGATAAGATTGATCATGGTCCTCAACTGCCATACCACTACAGTATTTTTGTTAAAAAGATGAGCTGCAGTCAATAAGATGATTTTTTCAAGCTGCACGTGCAAGTGAAGATTTATCCCTTACAATTGTTCATGTTGAAGGCGTTTCTCAAAGTAAACAACAAGATACCGCAGGAAGCGTTCCAATGAGTAGGTCCAACGACCCCCATTTGACGGATGATAGAACCTAAAAACAAAATCCCTCAGGTTTAAACAAATAAAAAGGTATCCGAAGCAAGCTCAAAGAAGACCAATGGTCAGAAGGCATACTGTTCCAAAAAATTAATGAGCTTCTCAAAATACTCAAATGCTAAACTCTTGGGCTTTAAAAGGTATACCTGCAAAAAGTATAGAAACAAAAATGGGTGTGACTCTTCTTGCTTTTAGTTGAACAAGTACAAGAAGGTGTAACACCTGTATAAATATAAAGTAACATAAATATATCATCTCCATGTTTGATTTGCAAAGCATGTTTCTGTGAAGGTAAAAAAATAGAGCTCTCCATTTAACCTTATGGTGAAACCCTTCTTTGCTGCCTCTATTAAAATCCAATGATCCTAAGCCAGCAAGTCTTGACCAGACATGCATGACTTTGTTATTTCTCTCTCTCTCTCTCTCTCTGTGAGGCTATTCTTCACAAGCAGCAAAAACAACCCCAAAATCTTATCCCCTTCCTCATGCTCATGCACAGAAGTTCAAGACTGTCTTCCTCACCAAGTTTGCCACCGTAGAAGCCATGACTGACCCTTTAGGGCCAGGAGGTTTGTGTTCCAGGTGAGTTCCTCTCTCTGCGATTATAGAAGCTGGAAGCAGGCCAGCTTGGAGGCAGGTGGTAGGCAGTGGTGCTGCACCGCCGGCTGCAGCGGTGTCAGGGCGGAGGAATCTTGCCAGTGGTAAGGGTAGTGCAGGACTGAGGGGTAGTGGTGGGGCATGTCTGGCACAACAGGGAGGCACCTCACCACCGGCTGTGGGCACTGCCGCATCAGTGGGGTAGGCAGCGCCAATGCCAGGGAGGCACCAGAAGCCACAAGGGCACTGGGGCATTGGGCAGTACGTGGTGGTCGATGGGGATCGAAGGAGGAATGAAGATGCTACTCAAGTTCAATGTACCTAGACAGGCACTTGTGATTAATTTAAACAGATAAGTATCTGGTTTTAGTCACGTCCTTATAGTAATATATATGACAGTAAAAGTTTTATCATTAGAGTGTACATTATACAAAACCTTTACAGGCTACTGACTGAATATTGGATCCTAATTAAATGCCATTACTTATACATATATTCTTCCCATACCAAGGCATCAGAGATTCAGAGGCGAAAGTACACAAGTACTCCCTCCATTCCAAATTATAGGTTGTTCTGGATTTTTTTAAGTATATAGCTTTTGTTATGCACCTAGATAATGTCTAGATACATAGTACTCCCTCCATTCCAAATTATTAGACGTTTTGGCTTTTTTAGATACATTGCTTTTACTATGCATATCTAAATGCACAGCAAAAATATGTATCTAGAAAAGCCAAAACATCTTATATTTGGAACAGAGGGAGTAAAAGCTATTGTATCTAGAAAAGCCAAAGCGGTTTATAATTTAGAATGGAGGGTGTATCTTTCATAAGCCAGTCAGATTGAAAATAAATAAAAGCTGAAAGGGTGTAACTTACGACAGACTTTGCAATTGCCTTGGAATGTGTTCTGGTCTTACTGGAAAATAAAAATCTTGTGTTCCCAGGAACCTCCACTGGAAAGGGGTAGGAACCGTTCCCACTTGATATAGGAACCTAGAAAAAACAAAGAAATATGGAAATGAATTGGCAAAAAAAAAAAAAAAAATACAGAAACTTTCTGCACATTTGTAAATATTTGCTGAATTGTCTAATTGGATTGATTGGGCTTACCCTAGAGGGTAGCATATAGTCATACATGGGCCTCATGGGCTTAATACATACATACTCCAACACCCCCCCGCAGTCGGAACTACCGTCGCAGCGGAGTTCCAGACTGGACATGAAAAGAAGCACACACACGAGACCCCCCCACAGACGCAACTAGCCACTGGTGATGTTGAGGCTGGAGCGAAACTCGGAGAAGGTCGAGGATGGTAGGCCCTTGGTGAAGATGTCGGCAAACTGAGAGGTGGTCGGGACGTGTAGAACCCGAACATTGCCGATGGCGACCAGATCGCGGACGAAGTGTAGGTCAATCTCCACGTGCTTGGTCCGCCGGGTGCTGAACCGGGTTGGTGGAGAGGTACACCGCACCGACGTTGTCGCAGAGACCACCGCGTGCTCCGTGAGGGGGGACCGTGGAGCTCGGCAAGAAGCCGGCGGAGGAGGGGAGGCCTCGCCACGCCGTTAGCAACAGCGCGGTACTCCGCCCGGCACCGAGCGGGAGACCACCGGCTGGCGCTTGGACGACCAGGGTTGCCGCCCAAGAAGACGGCGGAGCCAGAGGTGGACCGGCGAGTGTCTGGACACCCGGCCCAGTCGGCGTCGGTGTAGACGACGAGCTCGGAAGAGGGAGACCGGTGGAGAAGCAGGCCGTAGTCAACAAAGGCCGCGGAGGTAGCGGAGGAGGCGCTTTTGAAAGCCGCGGAGCTGAGGCTCCCGCGGATCGTGCATATGAAGGCAGATCTGCTGAACGGCATAAGTGACGTCCGGTCGGGTGAAAGTGAGGTACTGAAGTGCCCCGGCAAGACTCCTGTACGCAGTAGGGTCAGTCACTGGGGTGCCCTCTGCCTCGGACAGCTTGGCCCGAGTGTCAACTCGGGTGGAGCATGGCTTGCAGTCAGTCATCCCAGCTCACTCCAGGATATCAAGAGTGTCTCGGGCGCCGGTGAAGGAGGACGCCCGGTGGGATGAGGCTCAACGGTAAACCCCGAGAAAGTGATGGAGCACTCCAAGATCCTTCATAGCAGACTCCTGCTGAAGAGAGGTAATGATGCGTCTGAGTAGTGCCGGACTGGAGGCTGTGAGCACAATGTCATCAACATAGAGCAGCAGATAGGCAGCCTCGGTGCCATAGTGGTAGACAAATAGAGAAGTGTCTGACTTCGCCTCCACAAAGCCCAGTGTCAGCAGGAAGGTAGAAAACCGAGAGTGCCAGGCTCGAGGGGCCTGCTTGAGGCCGTAGAGGGACTTGTTGAGCCGGCAGACCATATCAGGGCGGGAGGAATCAACAAACCCCGTAGGCTGGCTGTAGTAGACTGTCTCATCGAGTGTCCCGTGAAGGAAGGCATTCTTGACGTCGAGCTAATGTACAGGCCAGGAGCAAGAGAGCCAGGGAGAGGACCGTGCGAACGGTAGCTGGCTTCACCACTGGACTGAACGTCTCATCGTAGTCGATGCCCGGGCGCCGTGTGAAGCCCGGAGAACCAAAGCCGAGCCTTGTACCGATGAAGGGAGCCATCCGCCCGGGCGCTTATGGGTCCGGATCCACTTGCTTGGGTGACGACGTTGGAGAGGGAGACGGGCACTAGATCCCATGTCCGGGTTGGCGAGGGAGGGTTACAGTACTCCTCATTCTTCCATCGCGCGACGCCAGTGAGGGTCCAACAAGGCGGCGCGAACGGAAGAGGGTATGGGAGAGACCGGTGGCTCGTCGGGCATCGCTGCAAGAGCCCGGGGCCGCAGGGTACCAGCCGCGTGCCGCGTCACCATATGGTGAACATGACGCGGGTGTCGGTGAAGAAGAGGCGGATGGTACACCGGCGGTGCAGCCCGGGCAGCCGGGGGCGGCGGAGGTGGTGGTGTAGGCGTGGACGACGGAGTAGATGCCACCGGTGATGGCCGAGGTGGCGACGGCAGTGGCGGGCCGGCCGCGGGTGAAGTGGAGCCGCCGACCGCTGCCGCTGGTAGGCAAGCACCGGCCGCAAAACGCGGCGAGGTGCCGAGGACGACGGTTCCCGACCCGCACGGTGGCAGGCCGAGGACGACGGCTCGATTCCGCACATGGCGGTGCAGAGGTCGACGGCTCGACCCGCACATGGCGGTCGTGAGGTCGACGCCCCCCGACCCGCACATGGCGTGGGGTCGCGCAACTCCGGGAGGGCGGCGCACGGACGCGCAGGCGCGGGGGCAGGGGGCAACACCGAAAAGGCGGCAAGTCTGCACGGAGCCGCCGAAGGGCACGATGGAGGAGGACCTGCAGGACACAGCTGTAAAGGTGGCTGAACCACCGTGTCAGTGGGAAACAGAGAGAGGAGGTCAAGGTCGGAGGAGGAAGGTGGTGGAGAAGGGGAAGACGGACTCATCAAAGACCACATGGCGAGAGATGAGTACCCGACGAGAGGTGAGGTCAAAACAACGGTACCCCTTGTGATCCGGGGAGAACCCAAGGAAGACACACTGAGTCGATCGGGGGGCCAGCTTGTGAGGAGCGGTGGCAGTGGTGTTAGGGTAACATGCACACCCGAAGACACGAAGGTGGTCGTAACGAGGAGGGGTACCGAAGAAAGCGTGGTGAGGAGTGGGAGCAGGGCAGGCAACGGAAGGTAGACGGTTAAGGAGGTATGTGGAAGTGTGAAGGCTCTCGGCCCAGAAGCGAGCAGGGAGTGAAGCCTGGAACAGAAGGGTGCGCATGGTGTCGTTTGTAGTGCAAATCATGCGCTCAGCCTTGCCGTTCTGGGAGGAGGTATAGGGACATGACATGCGTAACTGCATCCCGTGAGAGAGGAAGAAAGCACGAGAGGTGGAGTTATCGAACTCACGGCCGTTGTCACACTGGACGGCCTTGACGGTGAGGCCGAACTGAGTGGACACCCAGACAAAGAAGTGAAGAAGGGTGGGGAAAGCCTCAGACTTGGCACGCAAGAGAAAAGTCCAGGAATAATGGGAGAAATCATCAACCACCACAAGATAGTATTTATAGCCAGAAATGCTAATGACAGGAGAGGTCCACAGGTCGCAGTGGACAAGATCGAAAATACGGGTCGCATGTGAAGAAGTAGGAAAAGGGAGGCGGACATGACGGCCCAGCTGGCACGCGTGACACAAGTGATCATCCTGAGCCCGAGTACACTAAATGTCGGAGCTGGGATGTCCGAGGCGGCGGTGCCAAGTGGTGGAGGAACTAGTGGCGGCGAACGCAGCGGACAAGGTGGAAGGGGAAGAAGACGAAGCAGAAGCGGGAAACCGAAGGGTGTAAAGGGGCCCCGTGCTGTCACATCTGAGAAGAGGACACCGGAAGCCAAATCCTTCACAGTAAGGCCAGAAGAGTCGAATTCAACAGAACAGGAGTTGTCAGCGGTAAAGCGACGAATGGAAAGAAGGTTGTGAACCATAGAGGGAACAACAAGGACATCAGGAAGGCGAAAGAAGCCATGAGTGTCAGCGGCACCCACAGATGTGACAGGAAGACAAGAACCATTGGCGACCATGATGGACGAAGGGTGGAGGAAGAAGGAGGGTGAACGGAAGAGAGTATACTAGGGTTGGGAGTTGTGTGGAAAGTGGCACCCAAGTCGGCGATCCAGTCTGGACCGACTGGTGGTGTCAGGGCCATGGTGCCAAAGGAGCGGGCCAGGGCCGGGTCCCAACCGACAAGCCTAGGCGAGGTGCCGAGAGGTGGAGCCCACGGAGACGAGAGCGGAGGGGCGACCCCGGGAGGTGAAGGCCACGGCGACGGCGGTGGAGGAGCGGCGAGGATGGCGCCGGTGAGCATGGCCACCCGGTGTGCGAGGCTCGCTGCCGGGCGAGGCGCCCGGCCATGGGTGGTGGAAATAGGCCGGGGTGCGCCCGTGGAGCGGCCGGTGCTCTCACGGCCGGGACCGCGCACCACGGCTCCCGCCGGCGGCGGCACGGCCCCTACCGCAGCGTGGCCCGGGAGGAGGACCACGAAGAGACGACGGAGGCGGAGGAGCGGCGGCAGGGACCAGGTTTCGGAATACGGAGCCAGCCTGGTGGGAGAGCTGCGCATTAGTCGACGCACGGGGAGCCGGCGAGTCGAAGGAGGTGGCGCTGACGTCGTAGTACCCAGGGGAGACGGGAGCTCCGCCTCGACGATGCGACGAGCCAATGCATCGGCCGCATCGCGCTCCCGTTTCCAGACGAGGGCAGCGGCACGCACACGCGCCTGGCCCTCTGCAGCAGCAGCGCGGGCAGTGACGCAGGGCGGCAGGGTGGAATCGGGCGGCGACACCCGCTGCATAAGGCTGGGGAAGAAACGGCGGAGGTGGTGGGGCCGGGAAGGGGGCACCAGCAGCACTCGCGCTGAGCCCCGTGCTCGCGCCGATGGCAGTAATGGCTGCTGGGAAGGTGGCTGCAGCAGCGCCCGCGCCTGTGGCAGCAGTGGCTGTTACGGGCGGCAGCGGCATCAGCAGCGCCGATGGCAGCAGCGGCTGCTGGGAAGGGGCTGCAGCAGTGCCCCTGGCCATGCCCCTTCCCATGGCAGCAGCAGCAGCAGGAGCAGGGTTGGGCCGGGCGGCGCCCTGGCCAGGGCCCCCCCATGGCAGCAGCAACGGCAGGGTTGGGGGCGGCGGCAGCGTTCCTCGCCAGGGCGCTGACACCCGGCGTCGGGGCAGCGCTGCGCGAGGCACGCCAGCGGCCGTGGCGGCGGCTGCAGCAGCCGCTGCCTGCGGCGCCGAGGCCGCGCGAGGCCGCGCGCGGCCGGGCGGGAGCCACCCAGGCCCAGCGCCTGGTTCGGCGCCGCCACCGGGCGACGAGTAGGGTGGCGGCTGGGCGGGGGATTGCGACGGCGGCGGCCCAGGAAGGGAGAGGAGGAGAGTGTGGGGGAAGTAGAAGGGAGGAGGAGGGGGGGGGGGAGGAACGCCGGCCATGGCCGGTGGCGGCGGGCGGCGGCCGGGCAGGAGGCGCCGGGGGGGAGGAGAGGGAGGGAGGAAGAGGAGCCCTAGCTTGATACAATGCTGAATTGTCTAATTGGATTGATTGGGCTTACCTTAGAGGGTAGCATATAGTCATACATGGGCCTCATGGGCCTAATACATACATACTCCAACAATATTTACTCCTATCAATTACTCCATTCAAAATTATAAGTTCTGTATCTAGGTGCGATGTACCTAGAAAAGCCAGAATGACTTATAATTTGGTATAGAGGGAGTACCAAATAATTGTATTTCAAATACTCTAAATGAATATCATAATAACATGCAGTTTTCTTGTTTAAGTATAGATCAATCACCAAGAAATGCACATGCAAATATACTTTATGAATTATGATAAGTTTGACATAGAGTCAGAAACAGTGGACAAATATTTGGGAAAATTTGATAGCTCCAAGAAAGCATTTTATAAACCAAGATTATTTCAAGTAACAAATTATAGTGCTGATATTAGCTAAAAGATGAAGTTGGACATTGTGGTGTGCTTTATTCTAGAGTGGTCCACTACATGAACCAGTAGCATCGCTGCAGCAGAAAGCCAGAAACATTCAAGATTCTTAAAACATGTTTTCCAGGGAATGGTTCTAACATATCCTTAATACTCCCTCAGTCCCAAACTATAAGTCATTCTCATTCCAACTTTCTTGAGAATCAATCCATCTCAACTCTGACCAAATTTATATAATATAAATTAATAACATTTATGATACCAAATAAGTATCATTAGATTCTTCATTAATTACATTTTCATAGTAAACCTGTTTGATGTTATAGATCTTTGTAATTCTCGCTATAATTTTGGTCAAACTTAGGATGTTTTGACACTCCAAGAAAGTTGGAATGACATAATTTGGGATCGAGGGAGTAACTTATAGCATTTTTTTAAATCCTCCCAAGGCCTCTTTGAAATAAATTCCAAAAATGCATTATGACAAAAACACGGATTTTGGCTGCAATGCATCAAAAGCAAAGCATATGAAAATTGCAGGAATGACCATTTTGATACACAAAGGAATTATTCTATGAGATTCGACCTCATTAAAAGGCCTCCAAAATTCTTATGAAACTATCCACTCGTTTTCAGCCTTTCAGGGGGTATAATTTAATTTCAAAATCATGTCATCTTGGATCTTTGAACATTAAATTGATAACTTTGTAGTATGGGTTTGATTAATGTCAACTATCAATAATAGAAACACCCGGTCATTGCAATTCCACTATCCTTTATCTAAACCCTTAGCACTGTGCGTGAGATGTAAAATTTCGATGGGAAAAAAAATAAGGAAATTTTAATAAGAATATAAAACTAATACCTGCTTCATTGTTTATCGAATAAACAAATAATACCATCCTTAAGAAAATTAAAAGAAAACAGTTGTGTAGCAAGACATGTAAGGTTTTATGCAAATTATTGTCCACTCTGACTTTCATCAGCAGTCAAGATGACTACCAACTGCTAGTATGTAGGCATAAAACTGCAATTGCTTACATACCTCAAACATGTTCAAGTATCTAGTGAATAACAAGGGCAGAAAAGCATCCCAGTTCACTGATCTGGAATTTTTTATACAACGTGCTATGATGGAAACCCAATGGATGTCCCAGAAGTTACAATTTGTGACAGAATCCCATATGTCAAGACAATTTTTAATCCAATCACTGCAACAGGGAAAAATCAATTGAAAGAGAAAGTAAGACGATGTTCAGCTAGAGAAAAGAGAAGGGAGCTTATCAATCCAATATGTGATTACATTGTAAAGTGATCCTGATTCCTCGAGTTCGCTGGAAGAAAGAGCCTGAGAAATCCAACACCTTCAAACGCTGAGTTATGCCATGGATTTTCCAGCAAGGGCCTGTAGTTCCAGTACAGTAAAAGGTAAGGTACTTCAATGTGGGCAGTAATATTGTCAAGCGATTTCCAATTATAATCTGTTCTGATTTACTGTGCTATTTTTTCAAATGATCAAATGTTAACAATAATAACGGTGTGGAAAGAACAATAATAATATTATTAAAGAACTACTTGCTGTGATGAACTTATGATCTTTTGTATGAGGTTGTGTGTGGGTGGGTAGTTGGGGAATGGTGGGGAGGACCAAGAGCACAATGCTTTCGAAGTACCAAGACCTGTGCAAGTTTTGTGGTCGAGTTTCTATTCTGCACATGTTAGCACTTGACAGTCCACAATTTTGAAAATTATCCTGCAGGTACCACAAACTTGCATGGATATGACAGTTCCTAATATTGAACGATAGTCTAGAAGGTCCTAAACATGCATACAATTGCCAATGAAGCTCCAAAACTTGTCAACATTAAGCTAGACTGCCACCTTGTTTAAGTGAACTAATGCTCCAGAAGATGAGAAAAGAGACATTGAAAAGATGGAATTAGCACACAAAACATGTATGTCCAATCTATCACTTCCCACCTCCTCCGTAACAAACATCCACCTCCCTTCTCTGATGTTCAAATTCTATCACCATACAACCAACTAGCCATATGTAGTATTTCAGTTGTTTACTTCTTTTCACCATTTGCACTACCAAATGGCCAAACTGCTCCTCACTGCACTGCACTAGATATGTTTACAAGTTAAATGAAGAATAAATAGTGATCCAGGTGCCACAATATGAGGGATTTTTATATTCACTCGCATGTTTATTGCTTCTATATGCCTAAAATACATGTGAAAACCAACATGTGCTACATCATCACTCGTCAGATCCATGTCAGTTAAAATCATTAGTCAATGAAATAAATGGTTAACTTGACTATGTAGAGAAGTAGAGGAAAACAAGTGTCATGCCTAGGCAAGTTCAAGGACCCGCGAGAATTTAGATACAAATGCAAATTTACATTCTGTCTAGGGAATTCTTGTGCATCTCACACCAAAAGGAGCATGACTCTCTTTTATGATTGGTAAACTATAGCCAAATCTTTCTGGTGGATCCTTTTCTTTGATACTCCCTCCATCTGAGAAAGAATTCAATTCTAGCTACAATGCTAAAGTAAAACCATCTTCAACTTGACAATTTTTTTTTTACAAAATCGCACTAATATTTATGATACCAAGTAGGTATTATTAGATCCATCATGGAATATATTTTCATAGTATACCTATTTGGAATCATAACTGATGATACTATTTTCTATAAACATGGTCAACCTTAAAATAGTTTTGACTGTCTTCGACCAGATCTGGAATTGCATATATTTTTTTTTTTTTAGACAGATGCATTATATGATTAGCACCAGAAGGAAAAACTTGGATTTAAGGGTTTGACACAAATGCTAAGTACCGATGAGCGTACTTCACTACAGGTATTGGCTACTTGCTCAAATAGAAGTCAGATGAATACAAGTGAATAATATCTCTGGCCATTCTATCTGGCAAAACAGGCAAACACTATACGGGCCTATGTAGGGTGGACAACACAGGTTATTTTTTTAGCATAGAAAAAAAATTAGCATACAACACATGTTATTAAAAGAAATAATAAACCAGCAAAGCAGATAGAAAAGCATGAATGAGATGGAATGTAAGTAAAGATTCATGCTAAACATGCCAAACCTGAATTCTGACCAAATTTCAGCAGCCGCACCTTCAGGAAAGAAATTCCTGGATGAACGCACTAAAGAGGTGACAGTCTCAAAGTGTTGCTTCCTTAATTTCCAGCCCTCAGGCCCCATGTTTCTGAAAGCGACATGACATTCACTTAGCCTTGTGTCATTTTCTTCATTGTCAGAAATGGGTACAATGTCACATTTTACCTCTTGAAATGAGTCCTTATCAACGTGTCATAAAGTGGTCTCCATTGCACATCAAGTGAAAGCCTCTTCCCGTGCTTTCTTAAAAGCCTGATGAGCAGACCTCCCCACTTAATCTGATTATTATTCATTTACCAAGAAAACAATATATCACCAAAGACCAAACAGATCTGAACTATCCATGTACAAATCATTAACTACTGAGCACTACCTGGACAACAAACTTGTTATCCGATGCATGAAACATCTCCAGTCCAAGCTTTACAAGAGCCTGTACATCCTCACGAGCAATGTCACTCTTCGCTTTAATAAAACTAAATACATTGAAAAAGAACACCGACATTAATAATCCCCAAAGTCTAGAAACCATAATATTTACAAAGTATTGTAAGTCTACATATGTAAATGTTTGCAAACAATCCACTAAATGGTCTAGAAATGACTTAATTATGTTCTCAGTTATCTGGAGCTCTTTGAATTGGAACCATAAATCGCTCATGTGAATCTGAGTTCTTTTTGTTAGAATCCAAAGAGGGGTTCACATGAGATACTCGGTACATCAAAAAGAAATTAACTAATCAATTATCAGAATTCAAGAGAGTTTCTCAAAAACCATAGTTCGGCTAGGCGCCGAGTACTCGGCGACTATGTGCGACTAGGCGCTAGGCAATGGGTCAGCGCCTAGATTCCGCCTAGCGCCTAGCTGAACTTTGTCAAAAACACACTCAAAGCAACTTTAAATCCAATATTCTTTTTCAGTTTTTCTTAATGCTGAAGATTCAGAACGGCCTTGGGCACCTTCTGACTATATGCAGTGCCTTGACAAATATGCCTGCTGCCAGGTCACTTGAATTATGCCGCTGCTACTCTCACTATCATACAATTTCAATCAAGGAACATTGCACAAGTTTTCCCACTATAAAGCATCACCACCAACATTGCTTTCACTAGAAGTCATCTGTGCTCAGATGCTCAAAAGGCAGATAGCAGAAGACATAGCCAAATCAGAAGTACAAGTATTTGTCTATATGGATAACATGCCATAAACTTCTGGGTCTGTGTTAAGCATGTTTCTACTTGATTCTGAATTGCAACCCATTTTCAGCTATAGATGTAGTTACTGGGTACAGATATAAGCTTTTGCAATAGAACTACAGAGCTGAATCATGTTCAGTAGCATTGGAAAAGGACCAGGATGTTCTGATCAGTTCACGTTTTGTCAGTGGGAAAGTTGGGTGAAATATAGCAAAAATACAGTAAAAGAGACATATTATCATTTTTTTGTAATGGCATTTTATGAAAAACAATTTTGTCCAATTGTATCGGCAAACATACAGCTGCGCATTTGACAGTATAGTAAATCTAAGGACATTAGACATACTTCTGACAATTGTAATAATCTAAATCACACCTCAAAAGAAGCACTTCTCTGGAATTACTCATTTGCTGTTCTAATTTTCAACGTGATCAGAAAATTCAGCAGAGAACTGGAGTACAAAACAGAACGAAAAAGTGCTTGCAGAATACCTAAATTTGAAATTGCATACCAAAAGAACACGGACAGTAATAGGAAGTTCAGATAGTGATTGCCACAACTCAAAATACCCCCCTACTTAAACGCGATCGCATCAAGCAAAAACCAGCACTCAGACCGACATTGAGAACACTAAAAGCGAAATCCGCTACTCGATAAACCAGGTTGCTATAAGTCAAAGTTAGGCAACAGCAGTCGAGGCAGCACCAATCGCGCAGCATGCCGTCGCCGTCGCACACACGAACCAGCAGACCGAAGCATAAACGAGACCTCAAAAGCAATCGAGCCGCAGCTAAGGAAGGGGTGTG
The DNA here is from genome assembly GCA_015844335.1 of Chrysopogon serrulatus. Classification (NCBI taxonomy): domain Eukaryota; kingdom Viridiplantae; phylum Streptophyta; class Magnoliopsida; order Poales; family Poaceae; genus Chrysopogon; species Chrysopogon serrulatus. The sequence goes on from JADLZL010007415.1 coordinate 241,463, forward strand.
AGAGTTGGAGGGAGCAATTACAGGTCGAACACGGAGATCCACTTGAGCGTGGCGTAGGCGGAGTCGGGGTCCTCGGGCAGCCACGCGTCCGAGGCGGTCCGCACGGCGCCCGCAAACGCAGCTGCCTCCCCATGCGCCGCGGCCGCCACCGGTGGTGGCAGCCACGCGTTGTAGAGGTGCATCCTCCAATCCTCTCCCTGCCTCGGACCCCCCTCTCGCACTGCCGCCGCCGCCGTGGATGCCCTCTGCGTCTGAGCTCCGCGGGTCGAGCCAAGGCGAAAATGGATGGGCGGTGGTAGGTTTTGAGGGTTTAGCCGGGGAGGCTCGGGCGGCGCGGGGTAGTTATAGGTGGCCCGCTTTCTTTCTTCGCCTCCAAGACGAGGGGTGCAGCCGTGGAGACGACGGCGACGGCGACGGCGACCCGAGGGAGGGAACAGGGGAGGGAGGGAGACCTGGGGCTGGGGCGGCCGGTGCTCCACACGGCCACAGCCACACCACACCGGTGCTGTTAGCGCTGACGCACGGGTATGGGGCGGGGAGAGGGAGGGGGAGAGGTGGTCTCGGTGCACGGTGGACTAGGGAGTGTGAGGCTGACAAAACGGTTACTCTTGAGACTGGAGCCGTACGGATCACGCGGATCTCTGGATTCTTTGGAATTCTTTGGAATTGACGACAATGCACGTGCCGAGCAGATTAGCCATGTGCCGATGCGGGTAGCAGGCCATGGAAGATAGGCGTCGGCATGCCTGGCCAATGGGTACTCCACAGTCCACACCCCCGACTGCCCGACGAGGTTTACTATTAAACCTGATAATGGTTTAAATTAAGCTTAATATTTTTTATTTGATTTTGCTTTTGGACTATATTGGTTTTGGATGAAATAAGCTAAGAAGACTGTTAGACTGGTTTGGTTTGGACCCTATTAAAATGAGCTGATTTAGTTTGACTGTCAAAAATAGGGTTAACAATGAGTTTTTATTCTATCTATTTATTTTTTGCTTTTGCTTATAGCTAAATATAAACAATAGCATGAGGTGTCCAGTGAGTTGGTGAGTTGAAAATGTATTTTAATGGGTTGAGCGTACAAGTGGTTTGGTTTGATGTAGATGATTGAAGTTACGGCCTAATTTGCTTTAGATTGATGCGAGTTTCTTTTGGATTTCAGCCCACTGTCAGCTTTATTTACCATAAAGATATGGGTTTAGATAAGTTTTTAATTGAATATTCGCTCCTTTTAAAATATTTATTGTTTTTTGTTTCGTATCATAAGTTTGACTTTTTTTAAAACGTACAATATTTATATCTCTATTAAAAAATTAGATTCAAAGATCTTTCTAATGATACTAATTATAATACTGATTGATGCTATTTAATATTTATAAAAATTATCGGTAATTGTTTAATTTCTTAAGAAGCGAAAGCTATAGATATTCTGAAATGGAGGCAGTATGTTATTGGAAGAAATCCTCTATTCATCCGATAGGCGGGTGCGGGTGTATATTATATCCTATATGCAAAAGTTTACTTTGTCATTGTTACTTTGTTTCCATCAAATTGACTATATATATGCATCCTACCTGACACACTTGTAATTTTTTGCTGTAGAAAATCAAGAGGAGTTCTAGGTTCAGGCACAGAGAGCTACAGAATGAGAAGTTAGAAATCATG